>CAVNZW010000095.1:413400-618400 GCA_963693085.1 Alisma plantago-aquatica
CATAGGTTTGAATGTCGTTTAGCAAGTTCGACTCCCTAACCAGAAATAGAAGGGGATTCCTTAAGGTCGTAAGTGTATGATCCGCGAGGGGACGAGCCATCTAGCCTTCAGTGACGCTTCTGTGCGCCTAACGCCTGTATAGGGGATTCACAAACTTTGTTGGATTTTTTATCGTCTTATTAATCATCGATGTTTGCATGTATGTTAATCGTCTGCTTGCTTATCAGTTAATGCGGATGACTCCCAAACTAGAAATAGGATGGGATTCCATCGAGGTCGTAAGTGTATGATCCGCGAGGGGACGAGCCATCTATCCTTCGGTGACGCTTCTGTGTGCCTAACGCCTGTATAGGGGGCCCACAACCTCCGTGGGTTTTTGTATCTTCAGAGTCGTAAGTAAAGTAATCGGAATAGTGACGAGACATCTGATTCCTATCGTGATGCTTACGCGAACCTAATGCCCGTATGAGGTTTTGCAACAACTCTACTTGGATTGTTATATCTTGCATGGTTTGTTCACGATTGAATATGTTTGCATGTGTAGCGGTGGTGAAACCTAGTACCATCACAACGATTCCATATCACTGATCTAAACCCAACTTTAATTCAACTTTTACTTTCCTGCAATTAGTTTAAATAACCTCAAATCAACCAATCGTTCGAAATATTAGTTTTACTTGAGCTAGATTCAACTGAAAAGGATTCTTAAAAATGTTATCCTTTGAGTTCAATCCTTAACTATATTGCGATAAGACTCGTCCTCTTGCGGGTGGTATTATTGTACTTTGGTTTTGATAAAAGCTCGGGGATTTCAACCCCGAGTGAGTTTATTAGTGCGTTCAAATACCACGTCAAATTATGGCGCTGTTGCCGGGGAAAACCCTAGCGAGGGTTAGAGAGAAGGAGGAGCTCGCGACCTAGAGAGAGAGAGAGAAAGCGAGCTAGCCCATGATCCTACCCCTCTGTAACCCCTCCGGCTTCCCTTCTTACCCGTTGGCCCTCCAAGTGCCTTCCCTCACCCTGCGGTCATGGCGTGACCTTGGTGGCTTTGTGCCCCTGGTCTGTCCACTCGTTGGGGGTTCCACCGGTTGCGGGTGCCTCTCCGTTCCGACCATCTTGACACTTTCCCCTCTCCATCTGGGCACGGTGCTCGCCTTCCCTGTGGCTGGACCGATGGCTTCCTTGGTGGTATGGTCTGGGCCCTTGGTGGGGTTGCCCTCCACCCCCGTCGAGCGCTTCTGCTCCGGGCTATTCGTGGTGAGTGGTGGGTCTCCTGGTGACCTGCCTTTTCCTTTGGTGGTACTCACCCCGACTCTCTGGTGGCCCGTGCTCCATGCCGTCTCCTGCGCCTGCTCGCTTGGCTCTAGACGGTGGTCTAGGGCCTCTTATCCGCTCCTTCGGTCGGGTGGTGTTCTGCTGGTGGCCCTGGATGGTGGTTCGGGGCCCTGTTCTTCTGCTCTGCTCGGTTTGGGTGGTCACCTGCTGTCCCTGGCCTCCCCGGGGTGACCCTGGTGGTCGTGCTTTGGTGGATCCACCCCGTGGTGTTGTTCTTCTCCGCGCGTCCATGATCTCTTGGCCTTGGACGGTGGTCCAGGCATGCTTCATTGACCCCCTGGTGGTCCTGGTGTGGCCTCATCTCTCTGGTTGGTGCCAAGCTGCTCGGCAGCCACGGCGGTCTGACCTGCTTCTCAGGCTTGACCTGGTCCCTGGCTGTCAGGTTTTTTGCAGTTCTCCGTGCATCAAGCTGGAGCTAACCGTAGAGTTTGATAGTTTTTGGTTTCTTGCTGGCTCCTATGGAGCCTAAAGGTCAGATGCCTTCTAGGTGTTCGAGGAGGGGTCACTGATGCTTCTGTGCAAACAGAACGTTCTGCGATTCCATGATTCTGCCTCTATCTGCTCGTCCAAGTCACCAAGGCACTGATCAGTTCTATTTGGAGTCCAAACACATATATATATATATGCTAATTCTAAATTATTTTCGACCCAAAATGTGCACGGAGGTTCTTTTTCCAACAGTGCTCACTTTGAATTTTTTTCCCAAGGCACGAGTTTATTTCAATCAGCCTGCATCTGGTTTTTAATTATTTTACTTGTGTGGAACCCTATCCACTCCTACCTCCGCGTCCTCCCAATCTCTCCACTAGTCACCATGCTCCTCCATCTTTTTCTTAAATCTTTGTTTGTCCTCCATTTACCCTCCTATTTCCTTCTTCCTCCCCATCATACCCCATTATGCAGTTCCCTTTCTTCCCAGGTTAACCATTCATCCGGAACCTTCTTTTTGATGTGCCCCTTTTTGCTTTGATGCAACATGAAATATAACATCTTTGGTGACAAATTCAGGTCTGGAATAAATCCATGGTAGCCCTTATAGATCTATGTGCGAGCTTGCAAGGCAACATCTCCGTTCAGCCATCATGTTTCCCTCTAGCCCGCTGTGAGTCATCCCTAGTGTTCTTGTATCTCTGACAATTCTCCCAGATATTAGCGCACCTAGGAAGATCAGAATGTGAAGTCCAACAAATTCCTCATTAGCCGTGTCTTTAATTACACACTTCGTTGCTGGCATAGAGGATTTTGACTTGTATTCAAGTGACGACCTTGTAATCAGCAATGGATCTCCTAACCCATGATACACCCACTTTCCAGGTTATGTTAAGGCACAGAGTAGGGATACCGGCTAAATGAACTCAACTCTATTTCATTTTCTGTTTGTTTTCTTTTTAATAGTGTGTTTGTTAAGTTGTTAAGCTTTCGGTTAAAAAGGCCCAGCCTCCTTCCCGTGTCCTAAGTGAAAAAGGGGGCCCACTCCTGTTTATATATACTCTCTATATCAAATGAGAAAGAAGACGAGCCGGACAGAGGTTGAATACAAAACTCATTCCCTTCTCCATCACTTCACTGCTCACTCTCTTCTTTTCTAGCTGTGCTTCTCATTTTATCATCTCCTTCTTCTAGGGTTTTACTCTCCTCTCCTCTTCTTCCACTATTTTCACATGGTATTAGAGCCCTGAAAGGTAAAGGATGGACAAGAGCAAGGAGTCTACCTCATCTGGAAGTCGATCTGTAGACGGAGATCTTGTGAAGAAATCGTCACTACATGCATCTATGTCCGTTGTTGGGGGAAATTCAAAAGAGGACAACGATCTTCGTGAGGGAACCACTCAATCTGATGGATCTGGAATACCAAATGTCTATCCCTTCCCTTCTAAGGTGAACATCTCTAACTATGTCTCTCTGAAGTTGTCGAATTCCAACTTTCTCTATTGGGAACTGCAAATTCGAGATCTCATTGAAGGGAATTCTCTCGACAGATTCATAGACGGCTCCGAAATTCCACCTGAGAAGTACATTACTGATAGTCAAAGTAATGTCTCTCTCAATCCCTTGTATCGCACCTGGATTCGCACTGATGGTCTTGTTAAAGGATGGATTACAAGTACTTTGTCTGAAGAGGTTTTGAGCATTGTCGTTGGGGCTAATTCGGCTTTTGAGGTTTGGTCTGCTATGAAGAACTGTTTTCAAAAATCTTCATAATCTTGATCTTTCGAACTGATGTCTCGCCTCTGTTATCTTCAAAAGGGAACAAAACTCTTATCGAATATCTCTATGAGTTCAAGAACATCTATGATCAGTTGCGTGCTATCAGTAAAACCATAGATGAAGAGGATAAAGTATATTACCTATTAAATGGATTAGGAGCAGAGTATGAAGTCTTTACTGTTTCCATGATGAAACCCCTTGTCCCTACCTATTTTGAGATTGTATCTTTGCTAAAGGATTATGAAATGCATAAGAGTTCTAGGCTGACAACAACTGGTGTTAATCACAACATGGCCTTTGTTAGCCAACGATATCCATCCACTGAAAGAAGGGAAAGGTGTGACAGTTTTTAGAGACCTCCTAATTAGTACAATAATCCACCAAGACCTCAATACACATCTAATGCTTATGATAGTCCTGCAGTTCTTGGTAGGGCTGAGCATCGGTCCAGAATCGGACCGGACCGGACCGCGGACCGAAATTTAACAAATCTATGGACCGTAGACCGGACCGTTTCGAGGTAGGACCGGACCGGGACCGGACCGTTTTGTGCTAGGACCAGATCGGACCGTTTGGACCGTAATCATCCTTTTTTACATGTTTTACAACTTATTTAATTGTACAAAGTTGATAATCTTAGTCACTTCTAACAATTATACAACTTTAGTATCAAACATTTATACTAGTAGTGATTATATATGTACTTTACTTGTAATTATCATAGAATACACCTTCAAATATACATTAATTTTATATAAAAGTCAATCTGCGGTCCGGACCGGACCAGACCGGTTTTGGACTGGACCGGACCGAAGACCGAACTCACTTAAATTCGCGGACCGCGGACCGGACCGAACACAAAATGGACCGGACCAGACCGGACCGAATTGAGCAGTCCGGTCCGGTTTTGTGATCTGGACCATTATTTGCTCACCCCTAGTTCTTGGACCTTATCAGTACACTCATCTTCTACCTGGACAGTTTCCTACCCAACCCCAAGGGACTCGACCTCTTAATAAATTCAATTTATAAGGAAGAGGGTTTTCACCTAGTCACGATCTAGTGGCAACTACATTGGAGGAAGATCAAACTTGTAGTGTCAGATCTGTGGAAAATGAGGTCATGATGCACTACGGTGCTGGAATCGCTTCAATAATGCCTATCAAGCCAGAGAGATTCCACAAGGGTTGTCTGAAGAACCTAAAGCTTTTGCTGCCATGAAATTAACTGACTCATGTACTACTGAATGGAATATTGACACAGGGGCTATAGATCATATGGTCACTGACCAAGGTATTTTACAAAATCTCATTACTTACAAAGGTCATGAGTTCATAATGATTGGTGATGAGTCTTTTCTTCCAATTTTACATAAAGGCAACACGATTATTGTCCAATATACTCCCATTCCAATACAGGATGTCCTTGTGGTTCCTCAGATTAAAAAAATCTTCTATTTGTTTCTTATCTTACAAATACTTATCCATGCTATTTCTTATTCTTCAAGGACTACTTCTTCATCATACATCTACATACGGGAAAGCTGCTATCTAAAGGAAAGTGCACCTAAGGCATGTATGTTCTTGAGTCGAAAATCATGCCTACTCATCCTAAAGATCTGAAAGAGACATCAACTTCTAGTTGTTATTTTTCAAATCGACAAGCAAAAACTAGTGTTGATGTCTGGCACAAATGGTTAGGTCATATAAATAAGTCTGTCATTAAATTCCTTGTCAATAAAGGCATCCTTCCTATGAGTTCCAGTCGGTTTGATTTGTGTTCAAGCTGTGAGATTAGAAAAAGTAAATGATTACCATTTGTTCAAACTCATGTAAGGAGTTCACAACCTTTTGAAAAGGTTAGCTATGATCTCTGGTGGAAATCACCTGTCATGTCCAAACAAGGGTTTAACTACTATGCTTTGCTTGTCGATGGATGTACTAGTTACTGTTGGTTCTTTCCTTTAAAATCTAAATGTGATTTCTATTTGACTTTTTTACATTTCCATATTATGATACAAACGAAGTTCAATACCAAAATTAAAACTCTACAAACTGATGGAGGTGGAGAATTTGTAAATCAGAATATAGACACCTATATGAGTAAAGAAGGGATAACTCATCTTATTTCATGTCCATATGCTCCTGACCAAAATGGTCAAGTTGAGAGAAGGCACAGACAGATCGTGGAGTTAGGATTAGCTATGATGTATGATGCTAAAACACCTACTGCTTACTGGGTTGAAGCTTTCTCAACTATCGTTTTCCTTATAAATAGACTTCCTTCTCAAGGTCTGCAAATGAAGTCACCTTATGAAGTATTGTTCAAGAAAACACCTGACTATCAATTCTTAAGAGTTTTTAGATGCTTATGTTTCCCATATATACGAGATTATATTGCTCATAAATTGGAGCCTCAGTCTTTTCCCTATGTTTTCTTGGGTTATAAAGATAAGTATAAAGGGTACAGATGTTTGAACACATCAACTGGATTTGTATACTTGTCTCGACATGTTATATTCAATGAAAATGTTTTTCCTTACAAAGACAACATCCCGACTAATGTAGCTCTCGGAGAACTCTCTGTCTTCAGTGACATATTGGATTCTACTCAGCTCAGTTCTGATTCAAATAACAACAATGATGTCAATAGCAGTATTGAAACTGAAATGCCTGATCTTATTGATTCTCATCCAGGGATGGACAGTCATATATCTATATCTAAAAATAGATCTGATGATCCTTCCACTTCTCATACCAAAAACAACCTCAATACCCATCCTATGATCACAAGAAGGAAACAAGGCATAGTAAAACCTAATCCAAAATATGCCTTACTGGAAAATTTGGTTCCTGCTATTCCCAAAATAGTGAGATCTGCTCTTCGAGATCCACAATGGATAGATGCTATGAAATCTGAGATGGAGGCTTTACATAACAATCAAACCTAGACCCTGGTTCCCAGACTATGTGGTCATAATGTTGTAGGAGCGAAGTGGATCTATAAAATCAAATATAACTCAAATGGAACTCTTAAACAATACAAAGCACGATTGGTTGCCAAGGGATTCACTCAAGAGGAAGGAGTGGACTATTTAGAAATCTTTAGTCCAGTAGTTAAATCTTCCACTATCAAAATTTTGCTCACGATTGGAATAATAAAAGGTTGGAATTTCAAACAACTGGACATCTGTAATGCCTTTTTGAATGGAGAGCTAATTGAAGAAGTCTACATGGAACAACCCCTGGGTTCGTGAGCAGTACTAGTCCTAATTATGTGTGAAAATTCAAAAAGGCCTTATATGGTCTTAAAGAAGCACCACATGTGTGATTCAATATGCTTAGTGAATATCTCATTGGCTATGGTTTTGAATGCAGTAATGCTGATCCCTCCCTATTCATATACACTTCTGAAAGGAAAGTTATGTATCTCTTATTATATGTCGATGACATTTTACTAACAAGAAGTGATTCTATTTGCATTAATAGTTTTGTCAACTCTCTCAAACAACAATTCAATCTAAGGGATCTTGGTAATCTGCACTATTTTCTAGGCATTCAGGTTCTATTTGAATCTTCTGGGATGCGTCTCTCTCAAGGAAAGTATGCCACTGAACTTCTACATTCTACTGGGCTACTCAACTGTAAGCCAACTTGTTCTCTGATGATAAAGGATTTTCTCAAAGGTTCTGAATAGAGTCCTATTCTGAATGATCCTACTTTCTATAGAAAATTAGTTGGTAGCTTGCAATATCTATGCCTGACTCGACCTGACATCCAATATGCTGTGAACACAACTTGCCTATTCATGGCTATTCCTACTATGCATCATTTAACTATGGTCAAACGAATCTTGCGTTATATAAAAGGGACTCTATCTCTGTGATTATCTATCTGTCCTTCTACTAATATCTCAATTACAGCTTATTGTGATGCCGATTGGGTAGGGTGCCCTCTCACTAGACGATCCACTTCTGGATATTGTATCTTTCTTGGAAATATGTGTGTTTCTTGGAGCTCAAAGAAGCAACCCACAGTCTCTCACTCTAGCTCTGAGGTTGAGTATCGTAGTCTCGCTTTAGCAGCTACTGAAATCACATGGATCACATCTCTTCTTAAAGATTTAGGAATCTCTCTCCCTGAACCTGGTCATTTACTCTGTGATAACTTGAGTGCTATTTACATGATAGTGAACCCCATATTTCATGGTATAACCAAACACGTTGAAATCGAATACCATTTCATACGAGAGAAGGTCACCTTGGGACACATCGTAACTCAGAATGTCTCCTCCACTGATCAAATCGCTAATGGATTCATAAAACCTGTACCTTGCATAGCTCTGGAGAGTTTTCTTTTCAAACTTGGTCTGCGAGTCCCCACACCAAGTTTGCGGGGGAGTGTTAAGGCACAGAGCAGTGATATCAGCTAAATGAACTCAGCTCTATTTCATTTTCTCTTTGTTTTTTGTTTAATAGTATGTTTGTTAAGCTGTTAAGCTTTCTGTTAAAAAGGCTCGACCTCCTTCCCGTGTCCTAAGTGAAAAAGGGGGCCCACTCCTGTTTATATATACTCTCTGTATCAAATGAGAAAGATGACGGGCCGGACAGAGGTTGAATATGAAACTCATTCCCTTCTCCCTCGCTTCACTGCTCACTCTCTTCTTTGCTAGTTGTGCTTCTCGTTTTATCATCTCCTTCTTCTAGGGTTTACTCTACTCTCCTCTACTTCCACTATTTTCACAAATTTTACTTTCTCCCCTGTATCTGTCAAATAGTTATGCAACGATGTTAATTGATCTCATCTGGTAATGTTTGGTCCTTCAGTCGCATATTCATTTTCGTACATGTACCGTTTTCCTATTTATTATGCTGCAAATTTGAAAAGTCTGAACTGTTGGCATTTTATAGATGGAACCTGAATTTATGTTTCAATATGGTGATGGCATTCTTTTCATTGATCCCGTAAGATTTATGTGATTTCAATCATGTTCGGATAGCAAATGACCGAGAATACTCACCTTTTGTACATCAGTAAACTCAGATCAGACATTTTTTCAATGCCAATCACTGCTTGGAACGAACATATCCATCAATCACGAACTCAGGTCTAACTCATAAGGTAATACCTGATTCATTAAATATGTACAATGGTTGAGAAGGATGCTTTGGATTTGATTGCATTTGTATTCCTCTTCCGTTGTAGCAGTTTTCTTAATAAAGACTCCTTTATGAGTTAGCACTTTAGACATATAAGTATCTACTAACAGTTGGATGGATTTTGAATCTTCACTACTACATAAATTATTCTTCATATGGCTAAGAGAGTTTTTTTTTGAAGTCGGCTAAGAGAGTTTATAACAACCTCAAAAGTCATATCTGAAATAAAATATACTACAAGATATGTTACATAAAAATTATTGGCTGAACATAGTCTTGTATAGTTGTATGATCCCCACCAACAAATAACTAACTCATTAGAGTATGGAACCGTGGAATCACTAATTCAACGACTTACTCCAAGTAAAAATAACATGTAGAACGTATGATAGTAGATGAAATTTTTTCCTATTTGGTATGTCATGTAGTAAGCATGTACACAAATATTTCTTACAAAGAAATAAAAAATATATAGTTGTGACGTCGTTGGATGGTAATTACAGTAACAAAGAATAGTACTTGTTTTTCACATATTGGATGTACAACTAATAAACTATAATGAATAACTCGACCAATGTAGCACAGGTGGTTCGGTCCGGCTTGTCCTCCCTGAGGGACCCGGGTTCGAATCCCCCTGTTGCACATTGTATTTACCAACCCTTGGGTCATCCGGGCTCTGGCATCTATTTGAGGGAGGGGGGATACTAATGTCTCTTCTAACTAAAAAATAAACTATAACAAATAGCAATGTTGATTGTCGCTCTCTTTCCAGGAGATCCAATATTCCACATCACTCTAAAAAAAACCAAATATATTCAAAATACAGAATTTCAAAGTGACACGTTAAGTTGAGTTTTAGCACAGAAGTGAGTTTGCTAATTCATTGATTATACTATGATGCGATCCCTTGCTTCTCATATTACCTTTACATCATTCTCCCTCTTCTTTCTTGGATTTTCATTTCATTATTTTTAATGGAAAGAACTAATCTATATAATATAATATGTGTCTAAATGTTCTTTAGATGGATCAATGCTAGGGAATAAACATTACAGTCTCTCATAAACTATTATGCATGTTTATGTTAACCACTTGGTCAATTATTAGGACAACTAGTTGTACCTTTCTCGATCGACCCACAATGTCATCATCCTTATGGTTGCATGATTGTTACTTCTATTTATTCTAGGTTATGCCATTATGCTTTTAAATTATCTTGTTTTGTGTTATTTTGGAAACTTGACCCATATTACGAAGAAGAATGTGAACCTTAATAAGAATTAAGAATTCACCTAATTGTTTTTAGCCTGAATGGGGGGGACTGGTCTAAGATTCTTTGTCATTGTGTGCTACTGTTGATATATCTATTTAAACCTTCTGTGTAAACATATTAAAAGTTGAGCTATAAGGAAATTTGGAAACACTAGATAACATGTTAGGGGTTCTCATCAGCGTATTAATCTCAAGAGCACTTAATTTATTGTTGCCCAAAACCTCATATTTTGATTTTTTTAACCCCATTAGAAAGTTATAACATGTATGCTTGGTGTGCGTTTTCTTCCAATGGCTATTTGTAATACACCTCGACAGTTCCTCTATGGAATGTCATTTGTGATTGTTCACATTAAGGCATTTCAAAGCAAGGTAAACTAGAAAATGATATATATTACAACATTCTAACTATATAGACTCAATTGTTTAGACCAACAAACTATCACATTCTTTATTGTTAGTTCTTTTGTACTATTATTACAAAGATTATGATGGTAATGAGGATACATATAGGGATCACAATCAAATGCCTCTATGTCAGCCAACCAACGTTAATAATCTGTCACTTTAGATATTTTACACATAAGTAAGTAAATTGTTGTCTCTTATTCAATTTGTTTTAGTTTGTGATAACTTCATACTTACTTAACTTGACCTAATTGTATGCTTGTCTTAGTTATTCCATAACATGCTATTATTTGTGCTTTTGTATCTCTAGATTTAATACTTCAAGTTAGATACATATATTCTATATGAGAGCATTACTTTCAATAATTATCCTTTAGAAACCTAACATGATGTAGATTGTAAGCAAATGAGAATGGCATGGGCTTCAGCCTGAGGTGTTTGCCAACCTCCCCATAGAACACGGGTAGCATCACCCAAATTTGGACCTATGTGGTCTCTGAAAACAAATCCCGAACCAACTATACCATCTGAAAAGCAAGCAACACCGTGTTTCCCTTCACCCAACTGAACTCAAGAGGACATCAACAACCATCTCCCCTACCCGACCTTACTTGTGGGGTGCAATATGTAATTATATCATCAATAGGTTGCCCAAGTGCCCATATGTGAAACCTATAATATATGATGGACGGGTGAAACTCCTTATTTCCAAAGACCCATATTAATGTTGGATCTAGAGTATGATTTCTTCATCCTTATATATCCATATGATAAGGTTCTCTTGAATTTTATCTTATTGACAGTCCCATCCTATGGAATCTCCTCCATGGACATGGTTTAATCTGTAAATTCATTCTCATCTACTATTCTTACTCAATGACTCTTCAGGCTATGTATGGAATTTGTTCTCATATATGAATTGTGTTTTCATCATTTGTCACGACACATCAACTTGAATTTTCAATCTTTGTATATTGTCATCAACCACTAGTTATAGCTTTACTAATACACTTTTGTCTTGTTTGTATTTACTTTGCAAAGGGAATTCTCTATGAATACATTTGACTACAACTCCTTTCTCTTGAGATGCTAGTATTTATATAGTCTGAAATTTTCTAAGTACATGCAGTTTGCTTCACTGCTGCCAATGCTTCAAGAATAAAGACCCTGTTTCACGGAAGAAGATAGTTGGGTAGGCACTATCCTTTTTATGCACTATTATTTCTTCTCTTCATGTATGTATTTTATTTTCATCTTCTAATGCATTATGTTTTTATGTGTGTGCATATTTGTCATTTCTATATGCACATCCTTCTCTTTTTTGATATTCTACATATCCCCACGACTCTGATGAGGGATCCTAGAGGTATACTAAATATATTGTGTTCTTTTTATACACTATCACATGTATATGTTATGAAAGGTTGCATGTATTTATGGATCAACTCTTAGTCATTCTTATCAGCAACCCCAATTCATGATGGCATAAAAACTCCAATGCCTGATGGGGTCTTGAACCCATATGCGCCCATGAACTCATTGAGGTTAGCACATCATCACTATGTATAATGCTTGTTGTTGCCTAAATTTTATATATTTTGTGTGCTGTCTCAGTCAGAATGCCAACACAATTAATCACCAGCTAGTTTTTTTATGCTTTCATATGTAGGTGACGCCTTAAGGTAGTTTTGACGAAAACACTTTTTAGTTATTTTAAAGGTTCTCCATATGCTAACCAGAGTTGGATGCATCTTCCATGTTGGACAAATTATATGGAATTGATTAAATAGTGATGGTTTGAATAACATATCTGAAAGTAAAGCACAATATCTTAGCTTAGAAAAGAAAAATGGGGATAATCAATACTTCTATGAATCATTCGGTCAGCGTGCAGATGCTACTCGGTGCATTAAGCTCCATGAACTTCCTACCATTCATACTTTTCAACTAGGTGTTAAGTTTTCCACCCAAAGGTAATTCTTGCTTGAATTGGGTTTCTCAGGCTTGTCTTTATTTTTGTTATGATCCAATAATAGTCAACCTGAGCTTAATTGAAATTTTCCTTTCAATCTACATGGTCCAACCATTCAAATTTATTATAGGAAAACCAAGACAACCATTAATATCGATTTGTCATTTATATTCTTCTAGTACCTGTGGTGTGTTTCCCAGTTATATTGGCAGATTCCTCTCCATGTATACACAGGTGAGAAATGTCTTTTTATCAATTGTTTTCTTTCTTCCTCACACTTTTGTATGCTTTCAATGCATCATACTTGATGGCAGAACATGATATCATATTTAGCCTCGGCGTTTGCAAGAAGATTGAACCTAGTGAACTTGGACGAAAGTGAACTTGGGATGAGAGCTTCATTTCTCCTTCTTTCCATCTGAACTTGGTTAGTAATGCAAGCGTGCGCATGTTCTTTATATTTTCTTTACTTTCCTACCGCTATGTCTATTTAAAGTGATCATACCAAACAAATGTGGCTTGAATGGAGGAAAGAGTTCAATGCTCAGACCATTTTAGAGGTATAAATGAAAATCTTGATTAACTTGTTCAATTGTGTTAATGTAGGTTAAGTTATAGCTGGTTGCCATATCTCTTATACAGGAACAACTACCACAGTAAAAGGAAGAGAGGACAAAGGAATTATCCAATATATAGTCTCAGATTCACAAAATATGTGCTGCGATATATGAAAACCTCAAACTTGGAGACCAGGTGGAACTTCCAGTTGTTGATGAGAATGATTTGTCTTTCAAGAATCTCCATGAATATCAATATCAACTACATGAGCTTCCAATGACCAATCAGAAGCAGAGCATAAACAAGTTCTCTATTTTCAATCAAGAAGAGCAATATCGTAGTTGTCTTTCTCTTCTTATGAGTTTATCAATGTTATCATATTTTTTGACGATACAAGTGGCATAATTAATACAAAAGAAAAATCAAGATAGAAGAAGATGCAGATGATCATGCAACATATAGAGTTTGTAGTGGGTAGATGTAATCAGAAGAAGATATTGTATACATGTGTCTTTTTTCCATGCATATTGTACAACAGGGGTCAGGTTAATGTCCTCCCCATGTGTACTCATTGTTCAAATATAAATAAAAGTATCATTGTTGGCATTGTAAGTACAACTCGATCTTGATTAACATTCATCTTTTTTCTTTTTTAAAAACCCTCTATGTTGACAAGCGACTGACTGGATACATAATGTCTCTCACTACATATGTATGTGTAGTACATGGTGTCTTTCACTACACACTAGCTATAATTACATGTGTAGTAAGTGCTAATTTTTGCTATACATGAACTGCATATACAAATTATAACCAATGTAATCTCTCTCTACTTATCCTAGCTATAAATTGAATTGTAGTCATACATTTAGCTACAATGGAAACTACATTTTTATGTGTAAGGATATTTTTTACCTACAATTAGGGTTACATATGAATTTGTAGCCAGAGGAATAAATAACTACAACTTTGAAAAAAATAGCCTAAACAATTAGCTACACTGGTATTAGCTTCATATTTTAAATGTAAGGATAAACGTAGCCAAATCTTTTAGCTACAAATTTTGGGGTTTTTGCTACAATTTTTTTTGTATTTAAAGACCATATTTTTCGTAGTCTCTGTGCGGGTTTGTTGATTTATTTTACTAATAGGATAAACCTTACCTTGTTACGGAGTATGCATGTAGCTCTTTAGTCTTTTATATGGGTTCTATATCAATAGAGTAAATCTTACCTTGGGATGGAATATGCGTATAGTTTTTTAGTCTTTTGTTTATTGATGTTCTATTGGTGTTCTTTTAAAAGAAAAACTATGAAATGAAGCGACACTTGAAAGTTTTATATATGATTTTTGGTATATACTCACGTACAGTGTAAAAACTGGCAGAATTATAAATAGAAATAGTGGCTAACTTTCTTGAATAAGTAATCCATTCTCTGTGGGTTTGTTGATTAATTTTTACCAATAGGTTAAGCCTTACCTTGTGAGGAATATGCATATAGTTATTTAAGTCTTTTTTAGTGGGTCAGATTGGCTCGGACCGTGTTCTTTTTGCCACCTATAATCATCTGCTGGACGCATGTGCCTAGGGGAAACACGCAGGCACCCGCATCGCTACTAGAAAGAGAGTTCAAATTGTCCCATCCCTCTCAAGCAAGCTAACAAAAATGTTATACATGATTTTTGATATATATTCACGTGCTGTATAAAAAATAGGCACAAGTATAAACGGAAACGTGGGGCATATATTCTTGATTTATTAATCCATTCTCTGTGGGTTCAATGATTAATTTTGAACTGATAGAGTAAACCTTACCTTGTGATGGAATATGCATATAATGTTTAGTCTTTTGTTTTACGATGCCCTATTGGAGTTTCTTTAATGAGAAATTATGAAACGACACTTGAAATTTTTATACATGTTTTCTGCTATATGTTCACCTGCTATATAAAAAACGGCACAAGTATAAATGGAAGCAGGGACTTACATTGTTGATTTAGTAATCCAGTCTATAGATTCACTGATTAGTTTTTACCAATAGTTCACGTGCTATATAAATAAATGGCACATGTACAAATGGAAATAGAGACTTACATTCTTGATTTAAGAATCCAGTCTATGAATTCGGTGATTAGTTTTTACCAATAGAGTAAAACTTACCTTGTGATGGAACATGCATACATGCTTTTAGTCTTTTGTTTACTGGTTCTGTACTGGATTTTCATTAAAGATAAATTACATGATTCCTTGTATATATTCGCATACTATATAAAAAATTGGCACAACTATAAACAGAAACATGGGCTTACATTCTTGATTTAGTAAACGACTCTTTGTAGGTTTGCTGATTAATTTTTACCAATAGATTAAACCTTGTGATGGAATATGCATATAGATCTTTATTTTTTAGTATACAAGTTTTCTATTGAAGTTTCTTCAAAGAAAAATAACGAAATGAAACCACATTTGAATGTTTTGTACATGATTTCTGGTATATATTCATGTGCTGCATAAAAAATAGGCACAAGGATAAATGGAAACGTGGGGCTTACATTATTTATTTATTAATCCACTCTTCGTGGGTTTGTTGATTAATTTTTATCAATAGAGTAAATCTTACCTTGTGATGGAATATGCATGTAGTTTTTTAGCCTTTTATTTGCTGGTGTTCTATTGGAGTTTCTTTAACAAGAAATTACCAAATGAAACGAGACTTAAAAGATTTATACACGATTTTTGGTGTATGTTTGCATGATGTATAAAAGATTGGAACAAGTATAAAGGGAAGTAGGGTTTTACATTCTTGATTAAGTAATCCACTCTCTAGTTTGCTAATTAATTTTTGCCAATGAATTCAACATTACCTTGTGATGGAATATGTATATAGTTCCTTAGTCTTTTTTTACTGGAGCTCTATTGGAGTATCTTTGAGGAGAAATTACAAAATGAACAACACTTGAAAGTTTGTACATGATTTCTGGTATATATTCACGTGTTTAAATTTTTTTGTGGCACAAGTATAATGGTGGTGTGGGTTAACTTTTTTGATTGAGGAATCCATTCTCTATGGTTTTCTAATAAATTTTATCCATTAGAGTAAACCTTACTTTGTGATAGAATATGTATGCAATTTTTTAGTCTTTTGATTACTTGTGTTCTATTGGAATTTCTTTAATAAGACATTACAAAAACCGTATTTAAAAGTTGTATACATGATTTCTTGTGTATACTCACGTGCTATATAAAAAAATGGCACAAGTATAAACAGAAACAAGGACTTACATTCTTGATTTGGCACTCCACTCTTTGTGGACCCACCAATTAATTTTTACCGATAGAGTAAGCCTTACCTTGTGGAGGAATATGAATATAATTCTTTAGTCTTTTTTTACTGGTTCTCTATTGGGCTTCCTATAAAAATAATTTGCAAAATGAATGATATGTGAAATTATTATATATACTTTTTGGTATATATTCACATGTTTCAAAAAAATTGGCACAAGTGTAAATGGAAATAAGGGCTTATATTATTGATTTAGTAATCCAACTCTCTAGGGGTCGCTGATTGATTTTTATCAATAGAGTAAACCTTACCTTGTGATGGAATATGCATATAGTTTTTTGGTCTTTTGTTTACTGGTGTTCCATTGGTGTTCTTTTAAATGATAAACTACGAAATGAAGCGACACTTGAAAGTTTTATATATGATTTTTGGTATATACTCACTTATGGTATTAAAAAATTGGTAGAATTATGAAAAAATAGTGGATTACATTCTTGATTAAGTAATCCATTCTCTATGGGTTCGTTGATTAATTTTTACCAATAGGGTAAGCCTTACCTTGTGAGGAATATGCATATCGTTTTTTAAGTCTTTTTTTATTGGTGATCTATTGGTGTTTCCTTAAAGAGAAATTACAAATGAACAACACTTGAAAGTATTATACAAAATTTCTGGTATATATATTCATGTGTTGTATAAAAAAATTGGCACAGACATAAATAGAAATAGGGTCTTTCATTCTTGATTTAGTAGTCCACTCCATGTGGGTTCACTTATTGATTTTAACCAATAAAATTAACGTTACCTTGTAATGGAACGTGCATTTTGTTCTTTAGTATAATTTATTGGTTCTCCATTGGAGTTTCTTTAAAGAGAAATAGCAAATTGAACGACAATTGAAATTTTTATACATGATTTTTGGTATATATTCATATGTTTTAAAAAAAATCAGCACAAGTTTAAATGGAGACAAGGGCTTAGATTCTTGATTCATTAATCCACTCTCTATGGGTTCATTGTTTTACCAATAGAGTATACCTTACCTTGTGATGTAGTATGCATATAGTTTTTTAGTCTTTTATTTATTGGTGATGTATAGTAGTATTTTTTTCAAGAGAAATTATGAAATGAAACAACACTTGAAAGTATATGCAAGTTTTTCGTGTATATTCACATTACAAAAAAAATCGACACAAGTATAATTAGAAACAAGGGCTTTCATTCTTGATTTTGTTGATTTGGTTATCCACTCTCTGTGGTTCACTAGTTAATTTTTACAAATAAAATAAATCTTACCTTGTGATGGAATATGCATATAGTTCTTTAGTCTTTTTTTTATTGATGCTCTATTAGAGTTTCTTTGATGAGAAATTACAAAATGAACGATGCTTGAAAGTTATAGACATGTTTTCTGGTATTTATTCACGTGTTTTGAAAAAAATTGGCACAAGTGTAAATGGAACATGGGCTTACATTCTTGATTTAGTAATCCACTCTCTGTGGGTTCATTGATAAACTTTTACCAATAGAGTAAACTATATGTTATGATGGAGCATGCATATAGTTTTTTAGTCTTTTTTTACAAGTATTTTATTGGAGTTTCTTTAAAGAGAAATTATAAAATGAAATGATAATTGATAGTTTTATACCTAAGTTCTTGTATCTACACAAATGTTGTATAAAAAAATAGCACAAGTTGATTTAGTTATCCACTCTGTGTGGGATTCACTGATTAATTTTACCCAACAGAGTAAACCTCACCTTGTGACGGAATCTGCATATAGTTTTTAGTCTCTTTTTACTTGTGCTCTATAGGAATTTCTTTAAGGCATAGTAACAAAATTCTCCAAATATTTAATAAAAATTGGAAATTTTTTGCGATGTTATAGGCTCCCGAATATTCATAATGATTAATATGTCACTCACCATTTTTTCACGGCTTTTCACAGTTTATCCCATTTTCCCCCTATTTGTTCGAAATTCCATTCCATTCCACCTACTGCCTGTGTTGCAACCAAGGAGGCTGAAGAGAGAAGGAAGGCGGAGCAAGGGAGACTGCCCAATCTATCTTGGCAACTCCTGTATGCGTTCAGATCTGCTCTGACACAACGTAGAAGGTCATATCTTCTTCATCGAGCTGCGACTACCTTCTGCTCTGAGCTCATGGCGGATCTCTCCTTCTTCCTCATCCTTCTTATTTCTCGCATCATGAGCGAGTAGTCCCTTTTCGCTGGGGTGCGGGGACTAGCCCTGCTTCCCATGCAAACCATATTCTTTTATTAAAACTCTCCATGTTAATGTATATAACTCTTCATTTTGTTGTTAACCCTTATGTTCGTAGTTTGGTTAATTTCTTGCTTTCATCTTTGTGCTTCCTATGTTGCGATAACATCTATACATAGGTTTGAATGTCGTTTAGCAAGTTCGACTCCCTAACTAGAAATAGAAGGGGATTCCTTAAGGTCGTAAGTGTATGATCCGCGAGGGGACGAGCCATCTAGCCTTCAGTGACGCTTCTATGCGCCTAACACCTGTATAGGGGATTCACAAACTTTGTTGGATTTTTTATCGTCTTATTAATCATCGATGTTTGCATGTATGTTAATCGTCTGCTTGCTTATCAGTTAATGCGGATGACTCCCAAACTAGAAATAGGATGGGATTCCATCGAGGTCGTAAGTGTATGATCCGCGAGGGGACGAGCCATCTATCCTTCGGTGACGCTTCTGTGTGCCTAACGCCTGTATAGGGGGCCCACAACCTCCGTGGGTTTTTGTATCTTCAGAGCCGTAAGTAAAGTAATCGGAATAGTGACGAGACATCTGATGCCTATCGTGATGCTTACGCGAACCTAATGCCCGTATGGGGTTTTGCAGCAACTCTACTTGGATTGTTATATCTTGCCTGGTTTGTTCACGATTGAATATGTTTGCATGTGTAGCGGTGGTCAAACCTTGTACCATCACAACGATTCCATATCACTGATCTAAACCCAAATTTAATTCAACTTTTACTTTCCTGCAATTAGTTTAAATAACCTCAAATCAACCAATCGTTCTAAATATTAGTTTTACTTGAGCTAGATTCAACTGAAAAGGATTCTTAAAAATGTTATCCTTTGGGTTCAATCCTTAACTATATTGCGATAAGACTCGTCCTCTTGCGGGTGATATTATTGTACTTTGGTTTTGATAAAAGCTCGGGGATTTCAACCCCGAGTGAGTTTATTAGTGCGTTCAAATACCACGTCAAATTATGGCGCTGCTGCCGGGGAAAACCCTAGCGAGGGTTAGAGAGAAGGCAGAGCTCGCGACCTAGAGAGAGAGAGAGAAAGCGAGCTAGCCCATGATCCTACCCCTCTCTACCCCCTCCAGCTTCCCTTCTTACCCGTTGGCCCTCCAAGTGCCTTTCCCTCGCCCTGCGGTCATGGCGTGACCTTGGTGGCTTTGTGCCCCTGGTCTGTCCACTCGTTGGGGGTTCCACCGGTTGCGGGTGCCTCTCCGTTCCGACCATCTTGACACTTTCCCCTCTCCATCTGGGCACGGTGCTCGCCTTCCCTATGGCTGGACCGATGTCTTCCTTGGTGGTATGGTCTGGGCCCTTGGTGGGGTTGCCCTCCACCCCCGTCGAGCGCTTCTGCTCCGGGCTGTTCGTGGTGAGTGGTGGGTCTCCTGGTGACCTACCTTTTCCTTTGGTGGTACTCACCCCGGCTCTCTGGTGGCCCGTGCTCCATGCCGTCTCCTGCGTCTGCTCGCTTGGCTCTAGACGGTGGTATAGGGCCTCTTATCCGCTCCTTCGATCGGGTGGTGTTCTGCTGGTGGCCCTGGACGGTGGTTCGGGGCCCTGTTCTTCTGCTCTGCTCGGTTTGGGTGGTCACCTGCTGTCCCTAGCCTCCCCAGGGTGACCCTGGTGGTCGTGCTTTGGTGGCTCCACCCCGTGGTGTTGTTCTTCTCCGCGCGTCCATGATCTCTTGGCCTTGGACGGTGGTCCAGGCATGCTTCATCGACCCCCTGGTGGTCCTGGTGTGGCCTCATCTCTCTGGTTGGTGCCAAGCTGCTCGGCAGCCACGGCGGTCCGACCTGCTTCTCGGGCTTGATCTGGTCCCTGGCTGTCAGGTTTTTTGCAGTTCTCCGTGCATCAAGCTGGAGCTAACCGTAGAGTTTGATAGTTTTTGGTTTCTTGCTGGCTCCTATGGAGCCTAAAGGTCAGATGCCTTCTAGGTGTTCGAGGAGGGGTCACTGATGCTTCTGTGCAAACAAGACGTTCTGCGATTCCATGATTCTGCCTCTATCTGCTCGTCCAAGTCACCAAGGCACTGATCAGTTCTATTTGGAGTCTTCATTCAAGCTTTGTATTTCTTCTAACCACTAACCTCAGAGGATGATTATACTTCCATGTGTGAAGGAGTAATATGAGGGTTGAATGGAGCTTTGTTCCAGTCTGTTCAGTTGTTCTCTGGAGTCTTCTTTGAGATGATGGTTTGACAAGAGGTTCACCTCTCAGGTGCTTGTGGGGTGCTGCTGTGCAAACAACAACATTCAATGTTTGGTCCATGGTTCTTGCTTAAAGAAATGGCTAGGTCCTCTTGGCGGTCTCCTTTGCTTGCCAGAAACTCAATGACCTAGATGATAGCAGTGGAGGTTTCTATTATATTGCTCCTGAGTTTCCCAGGTTGCTGAAGTGATGTTTTCGGCTGCCCATGTTGCCACAATTTCAGAGGATGAGCCTATTGCCAGTATTGGCATGTGTAGTTTGGATAGTCATTTCAGGTTCTCTGTTTATCTCTTGAGTTAGTATTGCAGGTATGTTTCTTCTTTTATCTAGGTAGATGGCTACTGTGTAGCTTGTGTTTAGTTTGTTTCTTTGGTTGTTTGGATGTTTTCATCCAGAGCTGTAATGGGGGCGCAATTTATTTTGTACCTAAAGTTATGGTAATAAAATAACACACTTTTTGGACCGACCAATATATATATATATATATATATATATATATATATATATATATATATATATATATATATATATATATATCACTAGTACAGGAATGGTCTATATCGTCAGTTTTTTTAAGAATGTAGTGTCACTTTTTAACCGACGCCTAAGTGGTCGTCGCTATAGAATTTGCTCTATAAGGTCAATTTTTTTACTAAAGAAAACCGACCTTATAGAGTAAAAGCCGACCCAAGAGGCTGTGCAAAACCTGACCCAAGCGAGAAAGAAGAGGCTATAAGGTCAGTTATTCCTAAAAAACTGACCTAGAAATATCTTGTAAAGTCGGTTATTGCTAAAAAATCGACCCTATAAAGCAACAGAGGTTTTCTCGGTCGAGAAATACTTTGACCAAGAAGGATTTTGGTCAAGAAAATTGTCGACCGAGAATGTACTGTCTTAAGTTTCTTAAAGGTCTTCTAAGGTCGGTTATTTTTTAAAAAACAACCTAATAGAGTGCAAAAAATGAGCGTTCTGATCCCATTGTCTATAAGGTCGGTTATTCGTAAAAAACTGACCCTAGAAGTTAATAAACTGACCCTATAAATCAACAGAGTTCTGTAAGGTCAGTCTTGCTCGATCGAGAAATACATCGACCGAGAATGATTTTGATTGAGAAAATTCTCGACTGAGAATGTACTATCTTAAGCTTCTTAGAGGTCTTCTAAGATCAGTTATTTCTAAGAGAATGTACAAAGGTTTGCTCGGTCGAGAAATATGTTGACCAAGAGATCTCTAAGGTCAGTTTTATTTGAAAACTGACCCTAGAGATCTCTAAGGTTAGTTATTTGAAAAAAACTGACCCAACAGGGAAGTGAGTACCTGATAAGTTTGCTCAGTTGAGAAATACGTCGACTGAGAGATCTCTAAGGACATTTATTTGAAAACTGGCCCTAGAGACTACGGTCGGCTATTTGAAAAAAAACTGACTCAACAGGGAAGCGAGTACCTGATAAGTTTGCTCGATTGAGAAATACGTCGACCGAGAGATCTCTAAGGTCGGTTATTTGAAGAAAACTGACCCAACAGGGAAGCGAGTACCTAATAAGTTTGCGTTTAAGCTATTAGGTCAGTTATTTTAAAAAACCGACGTAGTAGGTCTCTAAGGTCGGGTTTTTTAAATAACCGACCCTAGAAGTCACATTTTTTTAAAGAAAAATTCTGTAGAACATAAATCTTCAGAACAAAAACCTGCAGAACAAAAATCTGCTTTACACAGTTCAAAACATGCAATAGAAATAGACTTGCAAATGCAATGATGCAAGCCAGAAAATACATTCCAAAGTCATTTGCTAGCTTTTATGTGCATCCTTTTTGAATTGATGTATTAATCTCCAAACCACACACATTCATAACAACAATAATTCAAAATATTCAGTTGAGACATACTCATACACATATCACATACTAACATTCATGCAAGTCTAAGATAGATTCATTCAGTTGAGACATAGCACATACTAACATTCATACACATAACACATACTAACAACAATGATAGATTGCAAGTCGAAGATGATATTAAAATTTATGTCAGATACAAAAGTAAATTTGATAGAGTTTCAAAATTACATACACAAATGAAGCTATCCATTCAATCCAATGATATAGTCACTTTATTAAGAAAAGCCTCTGACCACTCTTCTCAGAATTCATTTAACTCATCAAGTGTGTAAGGATGAGTTGTAAAGATCTGCAACAGAAAATGCACATGCTAATATTTTATAAAATGAATACATCTCACTTGTAAATTAAATATGTTATTCTTTATTACCTGATGTATAGTATGAATGTCATTTGATGCTCCTTTGAAATTAGCTTGCATATATTTCATTATATAGTATCCACAAGCCCAATCATTATTTTGTATATAACACTACAAATATTGAATTATACTTAATGTTAGTAAACTACTATAAATAGAGTTGAGATAAAACTATAAGGGTTGACATATAAGAGTTGACGTCATATACATTACTATAAGAGTTGTACATATATAAGACTAAGCCGTCAAAGTAGTTACCTTGGTATTTTTCAAAGTCAATGTCTTTAATTTGGTGGGTATTATTCCTCCACCTTCACGAAAAGACTTTCTAGCCCTATCAATTAATTGATTACGATAGTTGTCAAAATAGAAATTGTAAGTAGAAATATCATGTTGAAGCATAACAATTGATGTGGTAGAAACTAAATTTATGCTTACTCCATTGTTGGCAATTTCAGTTTGTGACTCCTTGTTGTTATTCCCATTGGGTCAAGATAACAGAAAGTCATCAATTTTTGGAAAACCACTACTAGTTCCCAATGTATAGATTTCAGTAAAATGCATATTGAAAACAAATATTAGAATTATAAATTTAGTCAATATTGGAATTATATTGAATAATAATACTTACTTCACGCTAAAAGGAATTAGTAGTGCATAAGTACTCATTCACATCCTCAATGTGTGTCTCCACTTGACTAGTGATTGAAGGAACTAAGAATCCAACATTCCTTATATCAAAGTTTGTTCTCTTGGTATATAAATGGCTGTAATACATTTGTAATCATTTCATATATTAGAAATAAGCTAAAAATGTATATTGAAGTTTTCTATATTGATGAATCCTTACCTTATCCATACTTATAATATAGAAGTATTCAGCCAATCATACCAGAAAAATTCTTTATCATCATCAAGAAAAATAAAATTCTCAAAGTCCCTCCCAGCTTCATCTTCTATTAAATTGACGAACATATGTGATCTCGAGCTTTGGTTGGATAAGTATCGACACAAACATTTACATTTTCTTCCCAATTCATCAAATGTAGCTTCGGGAATGAAAGATGGCTTGGGCATAGGAGGACGACTAGTAGAATTTTTACCTTTTGGTTTGCAAACCTTTTAATTAAATTACATACTTATATTACACGAGTTCATATATGCAGTCGAATATGAAAAACATGGTAGAATTCAAGTATACCTTTTCATTGATGACCAAGTGTCTAGGCCAACCAACCATAGCACCCTCTGCTTCTTCAACTATACTATATTCAAGATTAGGTATGGGTAGTTGTTTTTCCCCCATTCCGTCATACACAAGATGGATGGACACACGACAAATGTCATCAGTAATTTGTTGGCAATGCAATGTACCACCAAGGTTGTATACCTTGGCCGCTGCCACAAGATTATATTCTGGAACCTCCATTATAAGTTTATAGTTCATACCGGCCTAGAATTGAAATAATATAAGTTACATATGAATCGATAAACCAGATACCTACTACAACAACCTTAATATATATATATACACACACACATATATATATATATATATATATATATATATATATATATATAATCATATATATCATACTAATAACACAACATATAGACCAAAAACTTACTACATATTGTTGTGGTGGGTCATAGGGAGTGCTTCCATGACCTTCTTCAGTTGGAGCATGGGCTTGTACCTCATCATCTGAGAGACACACAGTTTGAATAGGTTGAGAAGGTGGAGTAGGCTGAAATGAAAACATTATTTCTTTTACTTTCCGTGGTACTAATGCTTCAACTTCCTCTTGTGTAAGACCTCCTGCACGACCTCTTTTATATTGTGAAGGGCCAAAATAAGACTTGAATCTTATGCCAGCTCCTAATCCCCTAACAAGGCTAGGATTCTCCTTCATACCAAGAGTAACTGATAGTTCATCCATGCATCTAGTTGGGATGAACTTTCCTTCCTTCCTTTTCTCATGGAGATCAATCTATTCATAGTTAATAAAAATATTAAATCACAATATCAATTAGATATAAATAAATCTAAGTTTGTGGGAGTTACTCTTTACTTAGTTGGGATAAACCTACCATCTTTTGTGCCACCTCCTTAGTTGCAGGGTTGACAATTTCACCTTCTCAATTCTTTCTAGCATCAATCCACTCCAAGTGTCAGGGTGGACGCTCAACTTGAGTTGTACTAGACTCTTCTCCAGAAGAGAGTTGCTTCTTTTGTAGTTGGCGGCAGAAGGCATAACCACCGGGACCCAAGCGATGGCCATGCACATTTTTTGCTCGTCTTTCCTTTTGGACCTCGTGAATAGCCTAATCATTTATAAATGAGGTATTGCAATTTGGACTTGGCAAACATATATAAAAGATTCACCTCCTTAATTGTATAAAATTAAAGATTTATACAATAATCAGAATCTTTATTACCTGAAACTCTTCCGATTTCCTAGCTGCAACAAATCTTTCCCACACCTAAGGATCTATAAAAATATATATCTATTGCTTTCTTCTTTTGTTTAGGATTATCTATAAATTTCCTTTTGAGATATGTCTTAGAATCCCTCCATCATACACCACAATGTTGTAGCACTTTTTATTGTGATCTTTTTCATTTAGATGAAAAAAACCCTATACATGCAAAAGAAGTAATAATGTTGTCTTAAAAAGGATATGTCTTTCCAAGCAAACTAAATTAGAATCAATAAACAAAAACATATTAAAATAATATCACTTCCACACACAGATATATCTTTCCATAAGAGGTATTTTAAGGCATTAGAAACATCATGCCAATTTTCTATATCTATTGCCACCTTATTGCGCACGGTCGCCCCTACGTAATGCTTGAAAACACTAGCATGTTCCCCAATAGGTGCTCCTGTGACATCAAATTGGACTTATAATTTCTCCCCTTTGGCCATGAGTTCTTGTAGCCTACGCATCAGTGTGGGACCTCTACTTTTCTTAGCATCACCACTACCATCCTCATGGTTCTCATGCTCAGAATGTTCATCTTCACTTTCCATTTTAGAACATGCAAGTATACATGATAAAAGAGACATAAGTGATAATATTAGCAAAAGTGGTTGAATGATATATGATGTATATTTAAAAGATTACATGCTTGAATGATAACAAAATAAATAATTCAAAGAATACATGTCTCTAGTATTGGATGAGTTGTTAGTCAAGTAAAATTCCTTCAACATGGTCTTGATGTTTATAGTATTCATCAGTGTTATCTTCAACATTTACACTTGACAAACCAACTGAGAATGGGCTGGAATCATCATACTTTTTGTAGTATTCTTATTTATTTATAAGATCTGCAATAAACTGTCTTTTTCCATGAAAAATGACAGACCAACTTTTATTTTTTGGGTCGTCAATATAGATTACTTGTTTTGCTTGGTCTGTCATGATGAATGGCTCATCTTTCTCACCAATCTTTTCAAAATTCACCAATTTGAAACCCAACTCATCCACTAAAACTCCTTTGTTGTTGTAATCCCAATTTCACCTAAAAATAGGAACTCTAAAATTTGTATAGTCCAATTCCTATATGTCCTCAATGACACTGTAATATGACATCTCATCTTCGCATGGTCTTTTATCTTTGGCACTAGAAAAATACAACGAACAAGCTTGAAAAGTGACTCCACTGTTTTTGACTACACTACTTTCTTCTTGACCCTTTGTGTAGTATGAAAATATGTTTATGTCATGACCTTCATATGACATGATATCCATTTTTGGCTTAAAGGCGAGTCATTTTATGTTCTCAACAATATTATTTGGTGATCCAGATAGTTGATTAAATACTTTCTCTTCAAACCACCTAATAAATGTTTGATTATTCTCTCTTGCTAGCCACATTGAACTGGATCACAGATGATTTCTCTTGATAAGGTCATTGTGTTCTGTGATGTAGCTACTAACTTCATCGATGTTGTGTAAAATATACAAATGTGCTTGTTCCCAAAACTCACGACTGATTCCTTTCACTCATCCTCCCAGATTTCCTTTTCCACAATAAGATTCAGTGTGATGAGAATTTTTTAGATCGCTAGAAGTTTCATTGCAGTTCAAAAAATCATTGCTAAAGTCCATCACCTCCCTAGCCACATAACCCTCAATAATACTCCCTTAAGGAAGATAACGATTCCAAACATCACCTTTAAAAATACTCATGTAGTGTTCAAATGGATACATCCAGTGTAAGAAAATTGGACCCAACGACTTCACCTCCCTTGTAATATGTACTACAAGATGAACCATGATATCAAAAAATGAAGGTGGAAAGTACATTTCAAATTGACACATGGTAACAATTAGAAATATTATAATAAAATCAATATTATAATAAAATTTATTAAAATGGAATTCGATTTTTGTTTTCATTTGAGTACTTTTATTTGCAAACCCTTTTGTCTAATATTTGATTTTTCTAATATTAGAAATATGTTTAATACAAAAGAATAAAAATAAAGTACGTAACATCTTTCTGTAATTTATCAAGAGTATCGGAATGTATCACTTTGTTGCATATTTCATTGAAGAAGAAACATAGTCTTGTGATTGCAAACCTTACATGCTTCGGAAATATAGATCGAATAACCACATGTAAAATTTGTTGCATTAAGGTGTGACAATCGTGAGATTTGAGACCTATCAACTTCAAATCATTCTTTGATACCAATCTATGAATATTAGAAGAGTATCTTTGTGGAACCTAAATATTATACAAGCACTCACAGAAAGTCTTTTTCTCCTGCTTTGACAAAGTGTAACAAGCTGGTGGTAAATATATGCGGCGACCCCTGATCTCCATTGATAATTCTTTTTTTTTACCCAATAATTCTAAATCTTTTCTAGATTTGATGCCGTCTTTAGTCATTCCTGGTATGTTCAATAGCATACCAATGATGCTATCACAAATATTTTTTTCAACATGCATAACGTCAATGCAGTGTCTAATTGCCAAAGATCTCCAATAAGGAAGATCACATAATATTGACCTCTTCGTGTATAGAGATTTGTCACATGCGAGTGTATGACTACTTGAACTCTTTCCAAATTCATTAACAAAATGTTTCACCCTATCATATACAACATTTCCTAGTATAGGTTTAGGATCACTTCGTTCCTCAGTTGACCCATTAAAGTTTTGTGTTGCCTTCGATAAGGGTGCATTGGTGGGAGAAATCTCTGATGACCAAGATATACAATTTTACCACCATGTTTCAGTCGCATTGAATCAAAATTTTCCTCACAAACATGACATGCTTTGTATCCTTTTATGCTATATCCAGACAAATTTCCATACGATGGAAAGTCATTAATCGTTCAAAACAACATAGCATGCAAACTAAAGATCTCTTTACGTGAAGCATCATATGTTATTTTTAATACACAACCCATAGTTTCATTAGGTCATCAATTAGAGGTTGAAGGTAAACATCAATATCATTTCTAGGCTTCGTGGGCCCTGATATCAATATTGACATCATGACATTCTTATTTTTAATACACAACCAAGGAGGAAGATTGTATATAACAATCATAACATGCCACATGCTATGTTGGCTCCTTAATGTACCATAGGTATTCATTCCATCTGTGCATTGTCCAAGTCCTAAGTTTCTTGGTTCTTTACCAAATTGAGGGTATAATAAATCAATTTTCTTCCATTGTGGTGAATCAAATGCATGTCATAGGACGCCATCATAATTGGCCTTTAGCTCGCCATGCCAAGACAAATTTTGTGCATCTTCTATATTAGCAAATAAGCGTTGAAATCGTGGTATTATTGGTAGATACCACATCACCTTGACAGGAGAGCCATTTTTAGCCTTAGCTAAATTTGTGGTCTTATTCCTTGACACATCACATTTTGGACAATTTATCAAATTACTATAATCCTTATAAAATAACACACAATCATTTGGACATGCATGAATCTTCTTAGCTTCCATTCCCATTAGGCACATTATTTTCTTTACTTGATATGTTGAAATTGGAAGCTCGTTGCCTTCAGGAAGAATTTCCTTTAACAAAGAGAACAGTGAAGTAAAACTCTTATTGCTCCACCGGTTTTGAGATTTAGGAGTATATAATCACATCACAACACTCAACCTCGTGAACTTAGTACAACCCTTATATAATGGTTTTTCAACATCTTGGACAATGTTTGCAAATAAAGAAGGTGGATCAATGACATTGTCCTGACAACTTCATAGCATCTCATCAACCATATCATCCTGAATCAGGTCATCCTAAATCAGTTCATCATTGACAATATCATCATTATCTATATCTTCTATGCCACAACTATTAGTATCGACATTTTCTAATCCATAATTAAATTTCTTTCCATGCCAATATCATTCATTATCACCTTGTATGATCCCATTGCATATGACATGATTCTTAATTTCCTCACCAATATCAACTTTCAAATTATTACCACAATTTCTACATGGACAATATAGCCTATATGTAGGTAGTTTCCTATGTTCCTCAACAAATCTGATAAATTTATCAAGACCTTTGGCAAACTCTGGACTGCAACAGTTCTTGATAGACATCCAACTTCAATCCATTTTCTATATCACATTAAAATTAATTATAAAACTAAGCATTTAATATTGATACTATAAGCTGTAAGTTTCTATTGATAGGAAGTTAATTACTTTTATAATAAAGTGTACAACCTATCCCATTTTTGAATATTTAATCTCGCTAGTAACTATATAATGTATGTTTAGTCTTGAAGAAAAATTTCAGCAGTATTTCCCCTAAGTTCTCCAAGTACACCGATGTAAATGGTAAATAACCACTCACATATGTACCCAGAGAACAAATGAGGAAATCCTACTGAAATTTTCTTCAAAACTAAACATACATTATAAAGTTACATCCTAAGTGAGATTAAATATCCAAAAATAGTCCCAGACCAGGGACTATCTAAAATTTACTCCTAATGAGTAATTTTGAACGAGTTTCTAAGTTGATACATGCATAAATGTATTATTTTCATATTTATATCTTAAGTTAAACATCATGCATCGATGATCTCATCTATAAACCCTAACATGTCAATCTGGGAACTAAGACCAAGAAGCTTTAGATACTCTTAGAATACATCTCAACTAATCTGGGCTCATCATCGTCTCGATGCACCTTGGGTAAAATATATATATTCATCAAAGACAACACATGATTTACAAAATTCCAAATAACAAAATTTGTTTTTTGAACACCAGTTGTTGCATGGTAGGCAACACATTTTTAAACAGAATCAATCATACAAATAAAAGTTACAGAACATATTTTTAGTTGTATCACATCACTAGCAATTCTATATGTCACTTTTTTGTATTCAAAAAATTGTTTTAGGTGTACCACATTTATTTGTTTTGTATGAACATTTAGGATATATGGACAAGAAAAATAAAAACAAACACATCACTTACAAAAAATGAAAGTATATTGGAAATAAGTGATGCATCATTTGGGGAACATACTGGTCAAGATCTTAAATATGATAATGTCAATGGATATGCATGTTTCAGAATGTTGTTGAGGTGTGAAGAAGCTGACATATGTTGGAAAGCCATGCTAATGATTAACTGGTGAGTTCAGTTGAGAAAGACAGGCAGCAAAATAGGTTCTTCTCCGTAGGCACAGCACCTTACCTCAGCTATCGGGTGCCTACATCGAGGCGGCGAGGGTTTATTCTCCTTCGCAGGTCCGGTGGGAGCGAGGAGGCGGAGGTTTCTTCTTCTTCACAGGTCCGACGGCGGAGGGCATGATCTTTGCAGCGCCGGAGGCTTCGTCACCGTCCATAGAAAAGTGGTGGCTGGAGGAAGAAAGTGCCATCCAAGGAAGAAAGTGTCATCCAAGGAAGAAAGCGGCATCGTCGCCGTCCAAGGAAGAAAGTGGCATCTAAGGAAGAAAGTACTGGAGGCGTCGTAGCTCGAAGCCCTTACAAGCAGGTAAGAAAAGATGCAAATAAGAATAGCGGGAATAGCAGAAAAGAAGAATGGTGGGAATGTAGCTCGTGTATAAGACCTATAACGTCGGTTATCAGGGGAAAACTGACGCTACAGGTGAAGTGGTGCCCACGTTTTTGTCTCGGTCGAAAATTTATTCGACCGAGATGCCAACCTATAGCGTCAGTTAACAGAGGAAAACCAACGCTACAGGTGAAGTGGTGCTCGCATTTTCGGTTTGGCCAAAATTGTTTTCCACGGAGATGACCTACAAGGTCAGTTATAAGCAAAAAACCAATCCTAGAGGTATTTATACACGCACGAAGACAAATGGAGCTAATTTTTGTCTCGGTTGAATTTTTTTCCGATCGAGATGCCCTACAAGGTCGGTTATAAACAAAAAAACCGACCCTAAAGGCATTTATACACACACGAAGGCAAAATGGAGCCAATTTTTGTCTCGGTTGAAATTGTTTTTGACCGAGATGCCCTACAAGGTCGGTTATAAGGAAAAAACTGACTCTAGAGGTACTTATACACGTGCGAGGAAAAATGGAGCCAAATTTTATTTTGGTCAAATGTTTTCGACCGAGATACCCTACAAGGTCGGTTATAAGCAAAAATTGACCATAGAGGTATTTATACACACGCGAAGGCAAAATGGAGCCAATTTTTGTCTTGGTCAAAAAAAATTTCAACCGAGATGCCCTACAAGGTCGGTTATAAGAAACAAAAACTGACCCTAGAGGTACTTATACACATTCAAAGGTAAAATGGAGCCAATTTTTGTCTTGGTCAAATTTGTTTCCGACCGAGATGCCCTACACTGTCAGTTATAAGTAAAAAACTAACCCTAGAGGTACTTATACATGCACTAAGGCAAAGCAGAGCCAATTTGTATCTCAGTCAAATTTGTTTTTGACCAAGATGCCCTACAAGGTCGGTTATAAGCAAAAAACTGACCCTAGATGTACTTATACACGCGTAAAGGCAAAATGGTGCACACGTTTTTGTCTCAATCAATTTTGTTTTGACCGAGATGCCCTAAACTGTCGGTTATAAGGAAAAATCTTACCCTAGAGGTACTTATACATGCACAAAGGAAAAATGGAACCAAGGTTTGCTCGGTCGAGAATTTTTTCGACCGAGAAGCCCTACAAGGTTGGTTATAAGGGAAAAACTAACCGTAGATGTACTTATACACGTGTGAAAGCAAAATGTAGCCAATTTTTGTCTCGGTCGAGAATTTTATTGACCGAGAAGCCCTACAAGGTCGTTTATAAGGAAAAAACTAACCCTAGAGGTACTTATACACGTGCGAAGGAAAAATGGAGCCAATTTTTATCTCATTCGAGAATTTTGTCGATCGATAAGACAAAATGGAGCCCAGAGGTCTTAAATGGTGGATTTATTTTTTGTAGACATATAAGGTTAGTAATTTGGGAAAACCAACCCTATAGATCGAGGCGCAGAGACAAAATTGAGCAAATTTTTGTCGTGGGAAACTTAATTGGTCGGCTTTCTGATCTGCCTCTAAGATCGATTATTTTATGAAAATTGACCCTATAGAGATACACGACAAGGTTAGTTATTTTAAGAAAACCGACCCAAGTGGTCTTAAGTGGTTCCCGCATTTTTTATAGACATATAAGGTCGGTTATTTGGAAAACTGACCCTTTAGAGATAAATTACAATGTCAGTTATTTTAAGAAAACTGACCCAAGAGGTCTTAAGTGGTGCCCTCTTTTTTGTAGACATATAAGGTCGGTTATTTGGAAAAATTGACCCTACAAGCAACGATGTTATTGGCCAAAAATGTAGTAGTGTATATATATATGTTTATGTACTTATATAGCCAACTTATTCTCGATTATTTCCGAATAGTTGACCAAACTTTGACTGAAATTTATTGATCTTTTCATGACTTTTCTTGATTTTTTCCAAATTTCGATTTTTTTCCAGCCATTGGAAAAGTCATTGAATCCCAAACTTGTCACTACGCTTTAAAGAGAAATTACAAAATGGACGACACTTAAAAGTGTTATACATGATTTCTACTATATATTCTTGTGTTTTAATAAAAAATGGCACACGTATGAACGAAAATAGGGGTTCTCATGTTTTCAAAAAATATGGCACACGTATGAAAAAAAATAGGGGTTTACATTCTTGATTTATTAATCGACTCTTTGTGGATTTGCTGATTAATTTTTATCAATAGAATAAACCTTACCTTGTGATGGAATATGCATATAGTTTTTTAGTCTTTTGTTTATTGGTGTTCTATTAGAGTTTTTTAGAAAAATTATGAAATGAAAGGACACTTGAAAGTTTTATACATGATTTATGGTATATATCCACATGTTGTATAAAACAATTGGCACAAGTATAAACAAAAACAAGGGCTTACATTCTTTATTTAGTGATCCACTCTCTGTGGGTTTGTTGAATATTTTTTACAAATAGAGTAAACCTCACCATGTGACAGGATATGCATATAGTTCTTTAGTCCTTTTTGTACGTGTTCTGTTGGTGTCTCTTTAAAGAGAAATTACAAATAAATGACACTTGAAAGTATTATACAAGATTTCTGGTATATGTTCACGTGTTGTATAAAAACATTGGCACAAGTATAAATGAAAACATGAACTTTCATTCTTGATTTAGTAATCCACTCTAATTAATTTTCACCAATAGATTAAGTCTTACCCTGTGATGGAATATGCATATAGTTTTTTGTATTTTGTTTACTGGTGTTATATTGGAGTTTATTGAAAGAGAAATTATGGAATGAGATGATGCTTGAAAGTTTTATACATGATTTTTGGTAACTCGCCAGCTGTATTAAAAAATTGGAACATGTATAAATAGAAGCATGGCCCTATATTCTTGATATAATAATCCACTCTCAATGGGTTTTTGATTTATTTTACCAATAGGATAAAACCTTACCGTGCTACAGAGTATGCATGTAGTTTTTAGCCTTTTCAACTGGTGCTATATCAAAGTTTATTTAAAGAGAAATTACAAAATTCACTCTCTATGGGTTTTTTGATTTATTTACCAATAGGATAAACCTTACCTTCTTACGGAGTATGCATGTAGTTCTTTAGTTTTTTATACTAGTGCTATATCAAAGTTTCTTTACAAAGAAATTACAAAATGAACAACGCTTGAAAGAATTATACATGATTTCTGGTATTTTCACAGGTTGTATAAAAAATTGGTACATGTAAAAATGGAAATAGGGGCGTACATGTTTGATATAGTAATTCACTCTCTCTGGATTAGCTGATTAATTTTTACCAATAGAGTAAACCTTGCCTTGTGACAGAATATCCATATCGGTCGTTCGTCTTTTTTTTCTTTCTTCTGGTGTTCTGTTGGGTTATCCTTTAAAAGAAATTATAAATGAATGGCACTTGAAAGTATTATACAATATTTTAGGTAAATTTCATGTGTTGTATTAAAAAAAATTGGCACATGTATAAATGGAAACAAGAGCTTAAAATCTTGATTTAGTAATCCACTCTTTGTGGGTTCGCTGATTAACTTTTACCAATGGAGAAAACCTTACTTTTTGATGAAACATGCATATAGTTTTTATAGTCTTTTGTTTACTGGTGTTCTATTAAAGTTTCTTTAAAGAGAAATTACAAAATGAAGCGACTCTTGGAAGTTTTATACCTGATATATGGTATATACTCATGTGCTGTATAAAAAACTGGCACAAGTATAAACGGAGACAACACTAATTAATTTTTACTAATAGAGTAAGCCTTACCTTTTGAAGGAGTGTGCATATATTTCTTTATCTATTTTTTACTGGTACTATATTGGAGATTCTTCAAAGAGAAATTCAAAAATTAACGACACATGAAAGTATTATACATGATTTCTGGTATATACTCACTTTCTATATATCAAGTGGAATGAAGAGGAGAGTGGTGAAGTCAAGAGGAGGAAGACAAAAAAGATGGGATTTTATAGAAGGTGAATCAACTCATGATTAAAATCTGGGTGTAAAATGATGTTGTATGCCACCAGAAACTGAATGTGGTTATATCACCTGGCCAATAACACGTTTGATATGTAGTAAGTAAATAAGTTGGTACAACTGATATATTTTTTATCTGTGTGGATTAAAATATTGGTAACTAATAAATAATTCCAAAAATGGAATGTCCCTCCTCGTATCTAGTGGTCCTCATATCTACCAGGAGTCAGAATGGTGGGTGTTGAAGATGCTTCCAGACTGTGCAATGGGTAGGGTTCATGAGGCACGCCACTGTTCATAATCAAAGCCTGTGTAGCCCCTTACTGAGTCCTTTATCAACAACTCAAATACTATCATGAATCCCTTTATCAACAACACTAACACCTCCACCTTCTCTCCCTTACCATCACTGATCACCATGAAAGCATGAGTAGCCTACTGCAGCAAATCACCAGGTGCATGGTTGTTGATGTTGTATCAACCATAATTACACATCGACCAAGCAACATAAATATAGTCTTCAATTTTACATGTTCCATAGTATCTTCCTAGCCAACTGTCCTCTAACTTTGTCTACGCCCACTACAGAAAAAGGGGAGCCTTTTGGACATTTTATAGAATTTATGGGCCACTATTATAATTTCACTTTGCCTGCATCCACTACAGGAAAATGTTAGCTGTTTGAACATTTTTCAAATTGATGGGACAATATTATAGTTCCACCAACTATAGAAAAGTGCAGCCCTTTGGACGGGTGGACATTTTGTAGAATTGATGGGCCGATAGTATAGTTCCACCAACTACAGAAAAGGGAAGCTGTTGTACGGATGGACATTTTGCAAGATGTTATTGTTCTACCCAGAGTTTCAAAAAGTGACCCAGGCGGCCGCATAAGCAGTCGCTTAAGCGGATCAGACCACTGACGGCTTCAAACAGCCTTTAAGCGGCAGTCAGGCGGCTCTTCATTAAGCACTTCATTCCTACTCAGCCCGCTCAAGTGCCCACCAGAGCACTGATTATGAGCGCCCGCGTAAGGCTACTTAAGTGAAAAATAAGATTTAGGTCCACTTCCAAGGCCCAAAACTGAAATGTAATGTTATTTTTAGTATGTAATGTCAGACGATTGATATTATATAATATTATCTAACATGTTAATATGATACTATTGTATTAAGAAACTAAGTATATATCTAGATATTGTACCATATCTAATTAGTGTGTAAATCTACATTGATTCTGCTGTTACTATACACTGGTAACGACTATGTACCATTAGGTCTATTCTAGCAAGTAATACCATGTGTGTGTAATGTAAAACTATAAAATCAGTAATATTGTGTTGAAGTATAGTACTGATTACTAAGTATAAAACATTGATCTCTTATACAAAAACTAGTGTGTAAATGTAATACAAAATTAATATAAATTACTTTGAAGTATTGTTGTACTATATAATACTAACTACTAAGTACATTATATCATGGCTTGATAGTTGATACTTGTATACGACTGCATGTGACATTGTTAAGTAGATTACATGATAGTATGATACTAGTATATTGTTGTATATAATGAATGTATCTTAATGCTTCATCTATTTGTAATCAACTATTATGTAACAATATCATTTTTTCGGGGTGAATTTTACACTGCCACATGGGTTTATTTAAGTATACAAGTTTCTTAAAATATAGTGTATATATACAAATGTGTGTACTTATGTATAAAACATATAGAAAACTAAGCATCTACTTTTTCAAAAAGCAGTCATTTGAGCTCCCGCGTGGCACTCAAGCGGATACAAGGTGTTTTCTGCATGCCTCCCGCTTCCTACTTTCTAAAACATAGGTTCCACCGACCACCACCGGAAAAAACCCCACACACATCCCACTTCCTGCTTTCTAGAACATAGGTTCCACGGACCACCGCCGGAAAAAAACCCCACACCCAAATTCTAGCCGACCCTAATCAACACTCCTTATGACGGTTACAATTAAAGTATGATCAGAAAAAACCCAAATATTTTTTTGTCTTCTATTTTTGTAATGGAACTCCTTTCTTTTTAGTGGACATCTTTCCTATGCGGTTGTGGAAAGTTGTGTGATTAATGCTTTGACACTGTCCAACAGCCCCCACTAGTGCCACTTGCTCAATGTACCTTTCATTATAAACCACAATCATATTTATCTATCATCACCGATCACAATTGTAGCAACAACATAGTTGTTTTACATATTTTTAATATCATTGTAGTTTCTTGAATCTATTACCCATATTAGTGAAACCTCAAATACCCATATTACCACAAAATATGAAAATGTATCCAAGTATAATGACTAATATATGTATGCAGCAATAAAACTATATATATCCAAGTTTCCTTCATGTTGTCCCGCCACAATATAGCATCACAATGAAGGTGGAAGAAGATAGAAAAATAGTTCAATTGTATATATTTTGTGGATTTCCATTAGCTAGACTTGATCTTCCTTTTGTGTTGGAAACCTTCAACCCACACAGTCAAGTTTGGTGTAATTAGGATAAGTATTCATACATAGATCCCCTTGGTACAGTATATATTGTATTGAGACTATGAACTACAATTTGCAACTCTTATTCGGAAGATCCAAAACATTCATATTTTTATTATATCTGAGATATAATGTTGATCACTTGGTTGTTTGATCTATAATTAGCCACACTTGAAAATTTTATACTTGATTTTCGGTATATATTCACGTGTTATATAAAATTTGGCACAAGTAAAAATGGAAATAGGGACTTACGGTCTTGATTTAATTATCCACTCTTTGTGGGTTTTTATATTGAATTTTGCCAATAGTAAACTTTACAGTGATGAGATATGCATATAGTTTTTAGTATCTTTTTACTTGTGTTATGTTTGAGTTTCTTTAAAGACAAATTACAAAATGAATGACATATTCAGAGTTGAAGAGGGAAATAAACACTCCTTATAACTGGAACATGAATTCTACTCCTAAAGGTATATCAGTTTCTCAAACTATCTCTCTATAGGTCAATAGAATGCATATTTGGAATATTTATATATATAAGTCTCACATAGTTTTCTTGTACTTATTCTTATGATCTATTATGTTATCTAATAGTCTGTTGATGTTCATTTTTGATTGAAAATAATTGCATGCCATATGTAAATTAGTTGGGTACTGAAGGATCATTAGAGTCAAAGGTGAAATTACAGAGACTTTCACATCCTTGGGTATCACCTAAACCCATCTTAGAAAGTTTGTGATATTTTGAGTTGCCTTCTCTATATGCTTAGGAGAGGCAGATTGTACAGAAGCTCCTGGATAGAAAATACATCTCTTAAAATTTTTATTTTGTAATCAAATTGTCTCCCCTTTCCATTGATGTTATTCTATTAAAGACAATGTTCGTACCAATATCCAATGGTGAAATAATATATAATGTTCTATCCAAAGTTGTCACTCATGTGAATGATTGAAAATTTTTAATGTGATCTAGGCTTTAAGAAGAGATTGAACAATGTCTCTCTTTCAGCCTCTAGAATTGCCCTCAAAAAACTCATTCAGTGATATGGGGATACTTTCTATTAGACCCTCAAGCTTTGGGATGTTGTTGAGTATACGCTTGTGTTACATCTCAGTCCTTCCAATAACAAGTCTTTTGCTCTTCATATACTTTCCCAAGTAGAATTGGGGTTATATCCCCTAAAACCATAGTTATCCAACACCCCTGCCTAGGCGAGCTAGGCCCTGGAGGAGGTTTACAAGTCTTAACGCCTAGGCCCACACTGGATCGGGTGGACGTTTAGGGTCATTTAGGCCAAGTTTCTATCATTTTGGCACAAAATTGGGTCCAATCCAGTCAACATTTTGTCAAACAAGGTAATATAATGTCATTCCAATGCTAGATTAGGTGTGCCAATGTTAGATTTAGGTTTATTTAGGTTTCATTTGGCTGAATCAATTATGGTTTTGGTCAAATGAGAGTAAATTAGATCTGATCTAAGTCACAGTAGGAGTTCATCTAGGTGAATCTAGGATTCATTAAGTTTGAGATACTAAAAATACACATATAGAACTACCTACCAACTTTTTAAAATTCTAAAAAAATTATAAAAAATAGAAAAATATTAGAACGCCCGACCTGCCTATGCAATTGCGCTTAGCTACCTAGGTGACTAGGCTCCGAAGTCCTCTAAGTTTAGAAAAATATTAGAATACCTGGCCCGCCTAACCACCTAGACAACTATTCTTAAAACATCCCATCTTATACACTATGTAGTTTAGAATACTCTTAAAATGATAGAATTTGGTTATCATTGGGTGTTTTAGATAGTCTCAGTGCCAAGTTAAGAGCATACAAAAATGCCATGTTTATATTGCTATATGCTTCTGTGCTTGAAATTGTTGATCCACAATACATATCATGCTTCCCTATGTAGCTCTAATTGGTTTTTATGATCAATATGTTCAATTCTACTTGATTCATCTGATATCACTTGTGTCAGATTCTCTTAGACTTATTTTGTTAATCATGGAAGAGATTCCAGCAACTCCATAGACAATGATGATTTGTGTTTGTTGAAGGTTGTTACCAAAGATGATATAATATGTACTTTTCTTTACAAAGTTGCCTCACCCAGGTGAATGTTTCAGGATCTATATCGGTGGGTTAATTCAATCAATTTGGAGCTTCTTATGAAAATACTTATCAATATTTTAAAAAATGTTAAGAGGTAAGCGTGTGGATAACACCTTGTAACTGGTTAAGTGGTAAGAGGGTGATTTGTGAAAAGATAGACTTTAGTTTCCTATATAATTTTATACAAAATTACACATATATGTATATAAGTACTATACTATTTCGAACTTTTATATATATCTAAACACTCTACCCAACAATACAAAACACCCAAATCATTTATAGCTATAAGATAATAACTATAATCATAATATAGTAAACAATACACTTGAAATGGATAAAACACCCTATATACATGATTCAAAAGAAACTTTTCATCACATCTTTACATAGATAAGAAGTAAACAATAAACTAATTATTGGATACCTTACTAACATAATTGTTATATGTGCATATTGTTTGGTTTTAGGAGAGGCAGAGAAGGCAACAGAAATAAAAAAATTCTCCTCCCAAACCCAGAATAAGGAAACACGTCAACGTCTATACAATAGGAAAGGATGGTTTGTGGAATCATACCTTGTCCCAATGCTTGCTCAACGACAATACCTCGCAGCTTGCACGGTCTTCACCTCCGGTCTTGGACAGTGTCTGTGCAACTCCTGGTTGCACTGGGACTGATGACTCGTGGTCTCACTGGGACTGTCGCGATTGATAGTTGTCCTCCGAGCGACAGAAATCTCCCGCCTCTGAAGTAGTCCACACGGACCACCTGGAACTCCAATCTTCTTGTCTTACAAGGAATTGGAAGGAGTCACACCCTCCTATCAGTGTACTAGTCACCGACACACTCTCCTGCCACTAGTCACTTTCTGCGGCTGTCTTTCCCTTGCTGTGCCTCCCTTATCGGGTAGCACTTTCTCGGGCTCTCTCGGTTACCAAAACCAGAGAAAACAACAACTTTACAGAGCAACTGGTTGCACTGAGTTGTACTTTGAGAAGCGCCCAATACCCCTATATAAATAGGAGGGTCATGGGACAAGGTTCTCTATCTCGGGCAATGTGGGATTAAAGCAGGAGTAGAAGGGTTCAAGATTTTCCACAAAAAGAACCAACTGCACAACCTGAACCGATCGTTTCATTTCTAAAATGGTCGGTTGGGGACCTGAGCCAGTCGGTTGACACCTCAACCGATCGGTTGGGACCCATGAAATGGTCAGTTCACTTCTGAATCGGTCGGTTTGTGGTCCTGGTCAGTTCCCGATTGACCTTTCCTCTTTTGTTTCGAATTGGTACCAAATACCAATCCTTGTTTCAATCAAATTGGGCAAGTGAAACGAAAAGAAATTTCTCACCAACCTGACTTTCCCAACTTGCTCGGTTGGACCAGTTGAACCGATCGTTTCAACACTTGAACCGATCGTTTCACCCTGTCCATGAGTCGATCGACTCACCACCTGAGCCAGTTGGTTCACCAAGCTCAGCCGATCGGTTCATCACATGAGCCGATCAGTTGGAAGTGCAAATTGTACAGAAATAGTCAATTGCAGTTTCAATCAATCCGATACTATAATCAATTAGTCCAACTCCTTGAACATTATGATATTGAGCTATCAATTGATTAAGTGTTTAATTGAACTACTAAACTCCTTTAGTAATCAATCTAAACATTGTTTATGGACAAAACTCCTCTTCCAGGTTAAATCCTATGTTTGTGACCATGTAGGTCCATTTCACGTTGGCAGTGAAGGTCCATAACACTTATGACTTCACAAGCAAAGAGCAGTGCCTAGTCACACATCAGTACTACCCAAGTGAAATAGAAAGTTGGAGAACAACTTTTACTCCTAAAATTCGTGAATGGTGTTATAGTGAATGTATAATTCCTTTGTCACTGATATCCTGAATGAACTCGAGGCATGGAACAGTCATCCTGTCAACGTTCATTCACTTTCTTGATCTCAGAGTAGATTGGAAGAGATATGTATGACATTAATATCACATACTGATTCACACATGCGTGCACGCCTTTCTCAATCCTACACATCAAGTGGCCATGGATATCATACTCCCTCAGGAGGGACAAATCCCATAAATATCACTCACCCCTCAAAAGCCCTATGTGTCAAAGCCACCCAATCATCACCTTTATAACAACCCATGTTTCAGGACTGTGTTTGATGATGTCAAAGTGTGGCCAACGACATGTGCTGAGTGTAGTGATTTCAGGTCAAAGAATTACACTCACCACCATCACTTTGAGTACTGACTGTGACTACCATGTCATGGTTCCATGTGTCAAACTCACGGTGGGTCTGTCCGGTACACTTGTTCTTTAACAAGCACCTATGTGTTTTGGTTTGATATCTCTATATCATGACCAATGAGATTCTATCATCAACCAACACCACAATCTAGTCTTGTGTGTCATTGTTGTCTATCTACCTTCCACAATGACATCCGACTAGGGACATAATGAGAATGTACAAACTCTTAGCATCTGTATGATCTCATCATTCAGGTCCTTAACCTGAAAGCATACGTCATTGAGTACTGTCATTCTCTAGACATTCAATATGTTCTATCACTATCTCATATGACTAAACCAGAAAAAATTGGAAGCTTGCTTTGATGTTTACCAAATCAATCTTAATATATCCCACCAATCATCCCATGATTGGCTCTCAGGGAATACATACCAACACATATCATCAATTGGTCATACATTACAATAGTACATTTAAATAAAGTATGAATTTTAAATTAGATAATAGTCTTAGATTACAACAAAACATCAGTTAGTCATACCCATGCTTATCATAGGATATTTAAGGTATGTTAGTTAATATATTATAGTCAATAATACTTGGGATCTTATATGTGTTGTTTTGTTCGGGATTGAAACCGGACTGGGCGCTGTCTTTTTGCGCCACGTAGGCGCTAATCCCGACTAACCCAGTCAGGATCAGTCTTGTTTTGTTTGGCAAAAACTGGACTAATGAGGTTTGTTTTGGATTCTGTAATCCTCTAATCCAAACCAAGTCCCACTAGCAGTAAGATTTCGGGAACCCAATCTAGATTTAGCTCTGTCTTTTGTGTTATTTTGTTTTATATGCTAGACTGAAAAATACAAGTTACGAGGCCAGTCCAGTTTAATAAGTGTTTGCAATGGGATTGGGTGGCCAAACAAAAATTGGATCAGATAAACTAATATGGATGTATTGACTAACCCGGTACGGACTTTATAATCTCAATCTCAAACCAAACAGGGGTATTATTTACTTAATGTTACAGATGTACAACAATATTTTCAAAAAAGCCCAAAAAGCGGGAAAAATAGGCAAAAGGATGAAAAATTGGGAAATTATTACAAAATAGTTAACCAACAATTTTGGCCATTTTTAAACGGCCGGGCTGATGGGAATCGGCTGCTCAGACCATTTTTTAATATCACTGAGACATATACAATTTGCTTAGGATTATGATATGACATGCAAGGTAGCATAATGCCACAATGGAAAAAAAATCAAAATAGACGAGTTTTTCCTATTTAATGACCAAAGTAGACGAGTTTGGAATAAATTTACCGGGATACACGAGTTTGGGAGAGAGGAATGACCAAAGACACCAATCTGAGTGGTGTCTTCAATGCCATTGGTCCACACAGCCACACCTGGCCCCGCGCCAACGATCACCTGGGGTGGCCGTGCCACATGGCGACCCTAGGATGAAGATGCCGGTCAGAACGACATCTTCATCCTGGGGCTGCCACGTGGCACAACCACTCCAGGTGGCCGTTGGCGTGGGCGCGGGCTGGGGGTGGCTAACAGTCATTTTTTGGCCTTTTTTCCCTTCTACCACCCTACTTTTTCCTATATAAACTCCCCTTCTCTTCTCATTTTTACACAACCAATTCTCTCATTCTCTTCTCATTTTCAAACACCAATTCTCTCATTCTCTTCTCATTCTACATACCAATTCTCTCATTTTCTTTCTCATTCTCACATCAACAAGTCTGTTGGTATATTCTTCTTCAATCAACAAAAGGGAATTGAGCTTGATGGTGGAGCTTCATTAGCAATATTTAATCTCTTCTTTCTTTTATTAAGTGGACATCTCTTCTCAACTAAGTAAGTTTTCTTTCTTTATTATTATTTTATATTGTGTAATCACAATAACATAATTCGATCTATTGTAATGCAAAAATAATAAGTGTTTTGAACTAAATTTGTTAATTCACACAATTGCCCAAGTTAATGCAATTAATTTCTATATTATTGATAAGAATAAATTAAAAAATTAAGATTGTAATGGGTTAAATTTAACTAATTTGGGACTCTTAGACTAAGTCTTTACTTTCTTCATTATATAGTTCTCATCTATTATTTCTTCTATAGAAACTTGCTCTCCATAAAAAACTAATTTGTGTGTGATCCACCCAGGGACGTGCATCTTGAATCCTCTATCTCATGACTCTTTTTAGGGTTTAACATGCGATTTGGGATCAGATGTTAACCTGTGAAGGTTAGTTACACATAAGTGAAAATATCTCATAAGTGAAAATATCTTGCATTGAATAATCATATTAAATAATTAATCTTTGGGTTACTCTTATTTTACAATTATTTCACTAAGGTGTCTAGGCCAATAATTGTGAGGGTCCTGACATAATTTTTCACGATCCGCATTCAGACGCAGTGGTGGTTGGAATCCCTTCACTACAAAGTTATCTTCTACCCGACTGAAGTGAAATGATGTGAATAAGAGTAGCCTGACCTTAGAAATAGTCTATCTTCTCATCTTGTCATTACCAAGGATTAACAAAGTTTCTAATATCAATGTAATAAGGACACCTTAGTGAAATCCTATCTTATTATCTTTTCATTACAAGGACTATCTTAAATCACCAATACGAATGTAAAAAAGAAAACACTTTAGAGAAATTCTATCTTCTCATCTTTTTATTATTAGGAACTCACCAATATTGAAAAAAAGACACATAAGCTTCTCGTATACATTCTTTCTTTGTATGATCAAGGACTATTATTACTTTCTTTATTTATTTTGGGTTATTAGACAAAAGCGTACAACTAAAATATACCATAATTAAAAATAATAAATCGTTTTTGCTTCACATTTTGTAAAAAGTACATTAGTTACTCATTGAATATAGTTAAAAATTTAACTGTTTATTTTATTAAAAAATTTGATGTATCTCTAAATATTTTATAAATAGAAAAATGGCCTCTTATCCTCTTGATATGATGCTTCATTACAATGGATAGTTCTTGAAGGTGGCTCTTATTGTGGTGGATCATATAGACCTATCATATTGTCTAATTTGCATCCTTAGCCGAATTGAAATCTTACATGCACAACCTACTACAAATTGATCTGATGAGATTCTCTATAAGCTTGACCTATCTATTTCCTACAAATCAATTTATGCCTATTCAACTGATGGATGTGGAAAGCTATAGAACCATGTTGAGTTTTTTTATGGGTTTCACATGGATGTCTATCTTGAAACAATTTCTGTACACAGTCAAGTAGAGTTTCCTTCAAATATGCCCTTCTCAACTGGAAGTGGATATCAGGCCAACCCAGTGAGTAGATATCAGGCCAACCCAGTGAGCTAAGTTCAATCTACCAATGTAAATTCAATATGCACATCCCAGCATTGTGATGATGGCACTAGATTCTTTCGTGTGTTCTGGGATTTTGGACCTTGCATTTCAGGATGGGCACATTTTCGTCCAATTCTTAGTGTTGATAGCACATTTCTTACAGGAAAATACAAGGGAACTCTTCTAATTGCAACTAGATATGATGCCGAAGGTGGAATATATCCTCTGGCCTATGCTGTTGTTGAGAAGGAAAATCTTAATTCATGGGAGTGGTTCTTCCAAACCCTTTTTGAGAGGATCCCAAGTGTGGTTGGACGTCTTAACTTGTGCATTATTTCAGATAGGATGTGTGGCATCACCGGGGCTATTAAAAAAAATTCTACCACTTGTAGTTTGACGACATTGTTTTCGACATCCCAACTTTCATACCAAAATTATATGCAAGGAATTATATAATATTATGGGTTTGGCAACTTATTCCACTGAAGAAATCATATTTAATGGACACATGAAAAAAATCAAGGAACTAAATCTAGCTACTTACAAGTTGCTAGTAGATGCAAATCCTGTCAGATGGGCACTTTCTTGTGATCGAGGATATTGATGTTGGATTATGACAAATAATCATGCGGAGTGCATTAATGGGGTCTTAAAAATGCAAGGAACCTTCCAATACAAGCCTTGATTTTATGCACTTATAATCAGGTGGTTACCATGTTCTTGAACAGGCATAACATAGTTGAAGCGTGGTAACAAAAGTATCAACGTTTCGTTACGAGTTGCAAGGACAAGTTAAAAGAATTTGGAGATAAAGAACATTCTTTATGAGTTTGAATACAAGTAAACAGTTCTGAATTTGTCATTAGTGATATTGAAAGAAACAGTTACACTTGTGAGATACGTAACGACACACGAATCAAATGTACTTGTGGAATTACTCAACTATATTATGTGCCATGTTCCCATTTGATTGCAACTGGTTGTACAATTCGATTGAAATATCATACTCATGTGAGCAAGTGGTTTTACACCGAGAGTTACCTTAGGGCATACAAAGAAACTTTCAGTGGTATATGTTACAGGAGATATTGGCCGCAATGTGATGAAAATGTAGGCATTGTCCCTCTTTTACCACCAAAAGAGTCGAGACCTCGAGGTAGACCAAAAATTAAGAGGCAAAAAAATAATATGGATCTTGATCCTAATCATGGCTCGTACAAATGCACAACATGTAGACAGTTTGGACACAACCACCGATCATGTGCTAGAAGAATGTAGAATCAATGTAATGGTTTGTTATCCCCTAATGTAATGGTTTATTTTCCACAATGAAATGGTTTGTTTTCCTCAATGTAATGGTTTGTTTTCCTCAATTAAATATTTTACTTTCACGAATGTGTAATATACTTTGTTGTATTTTGAAATTTAGTAGATGACACAAAGAAGGATGTTCCCTTTGGGACCTTCTCAGCATATAAGAGAGTTGGAAATGTGGCATGTTCAGGATGAAAGAGTCAAACATTACATTGGTTTAGCTAGTTTTGGTCATGTCACTACCCTTATATCTATACATCTTGATGCATCTTTGATAACTTCACTTGTGTACCGTTGGAATCCTTCCACAAACACATTTCATTTTCCAATTGGTGAAATGACAATTACATTACAAGATGTAGTAGTTCTTTTGGGATTACGGGTAGATGGTGGAGCCATCATAAGACGCAATCCGATAGGTACACATGATGGTCAATTTACATCTTGGAGCAATCTTTGTAATTACTATTTAGGTACTCATCCAGGTGGGAGGATAACTGGACAAGTATCCTTGGGATGGTTACGATCAACATTCTCAACTATTAACTTAGAGTATGCCAATGAACAAGTAAGATGTAGATATACTGCTGCTTATTTGCTATATTTTGTGGGGTCATTACTTCTTCCCAACAGTACTGGGAATGATGTCCATCTACGATTCTTACCTCTTGTAGTAGATTTTGAGATATGTGGACACCTCTCTTGGGGTAGTACAGTCCTAGCATGGTTGTATAGAGAGTTGTATAAGGCAACCAATCGTATATCTGAGTCAGACTCTCGTATAGCTGGTTGTCTAGTGTTGTTACAACTATGGTCATGGGAACACATTCATGTAGGTCATCCTGGACAAGCTACAATTCCAGAGGGTTACATGTGGCCACAAGGAGTTTCGTTAGGCTACAGGTAGTAACTAAATGAAGTGTTGTTATTATTTCATATGAGACTTACATCTCCAAGATGATAATCATGTTTTTTTATCAATCAAATAGGTGGAACCACTTGATGATATGCGAATCTATTCCGACATCTGATGTCAGAACATATGATAATGAGATTGATGTACAACAACCAAATCAGGTAATTAACATATCTAATATACTACCATATTTTAGCTATGTTTTCATATTTTATTTATTTAATAATCATTCTTTTGTTATAGGTGATTTGGAGACCGTACAATGATAGTATATTGTCCATGCTGCCTCTAATTTTCCATCCTCCTTGTTATCCTCCTTCGACTTCACAAGGTAACACTAATCTTTTTACAAATTCAGCTTTGATTTTTATTTCTAAAAATAATTATGAGTTGATATAGCTAATGTTGAGTTAATGTATGTATTCAGGTTTCACTCAGCCAGAGTTTAGCCAACCAAGATTCACTCAGTCAGGAATCAGTGAACAGTTCACCCATCATGTATTCATTCAGTCAGGAATCAATGAACAGTTCACACAACATGGCTTCACTCAACAAGGCACTCAGGAGGGGCCTAGACAGGTAGAGTACAACCCGCCACACTTTTTGAGCCAGTATGCCCAGTTGTTATCCAACACCACATTGAGTGATACTTTCTTTACAGACCTATTTTCATCCGTTTCCACCTCTGCCAGACTACCAAGGATAGTTCATTATGTTTGTCATGTATTTTTATCTTCATGTAATTGCACAATGTCATGTAATTTTATCTTCATGTAATTACACAATGTCATGTAATTTTATCTTCATGAAATTGATTCAAATACATGAGCTACTAAAACAAAAATATTACAAATTACTTACTGCATGTGATTCAATATCTCATCTAGAGGTTCATAAAATGGCAACATTTGATGTACAACTCGATGTATCTCTGGATGTGATACAGCTAACTGGTTTTTAACTTGATCATTGATTGACATTGCTTTCTGTTTCGTGTGATCCCAATACCAACCAGGTAGCTCAAGAAGCTCTCCGTACATGTGAAACATTTGCTTTAAAAATTACCAATGAAATTTTACTTGTTCTTTTGTCACCGTAAACCCTAGCTTGTTGGGCAACAAATCAGGTACGTCATTCCATTCATCATCCAATAGAGTCTGATGAGCCATTTTTCCCTGTAGGCACTTCATAGTATTATTTGGATGAACTATACAGACATGTGAAATGTCCATGTCCGTCGATGAGCCATCTATAAAAAATAACAAATAATAATTTACAAATAAGAGTCACAGAATAGTTAAAGTTAACCATTATAATTTTGAATTCTAAATTCATTCTTATCAATAATATAACAATAAAATTCACTGACCAAAAATAATAATATAACAATAAAATTGCATTAACATGGGCAATGTGTGATTAACAAATGTAGTTCAAAATACTAAATCATTTTTTGCATTAAATAATACAAAATAATAATAAAGAAAGAAAACTTACTTAGTTGAGAAGAGTGTCCACTTAATAAAGAAAGAAGAGAAGAAATATTGCTAATCAAGATCCATTCCCAAGCCCAATAGAATTTTTTTGATTGAAGAAGAAAATAAAAAATCTTGAAGAAGAAATATTGCTAATCAAGATCCATTCCCAAGCCTCCACATGGCCTAATCACTCCAGGTGACCGTTGGCGTGGGGCCAGCTGCGGCTGCGTGGACCAATGGCGTTGAAGACGCCACTCATATTGGCGTCTTTGGTCTTTTCTCTTTCCCAAACTGGTGTGTACTAGTAAATTTGTTCCAAACTCATCTACTTTGGTCATTAACTAAGAAAAACTCGTCTATTTTGATTTTTTTTCCACCACAATGAGCATGCACCTCCCCGGTGACAGACCGAAAATACCGCCGACAATGAGTATCATCCTCGGCGACAATCCATTGATCCCTGAAACACATTGGCCATCAACATTCACTGTCCCAATGACATCTCGTTGATGAACATCTTCCCCAACCATAGGTCAGTGATCACGACAACACATTAGCGACGAGCATAGCATCCCGACAACACGCCTTGCTGAGGCTATGACGATGACTAGACCCAATCGCCAAACTTCAAGGCACGGAGCTCATCATCATGGGCCTGCCTGTAGACGTAGACGTCGACAAAGTCAAAGATGATGATTACGATGATCAGACGATGGCAATGCCAGATGGTGGTGTGACACGGTGACTTCCATTGTAGGCCTGTGGGTGGTTTCCATGGAGGACAACTATGTGGAGCGTGGTTCGCCCTACGGCAGACAGCGCCATGCCCATGACCGTGGAGGTGTTGCAGCATAGGGGAGATCTTGGGAGATCCCGACCCAAGGCGTCTGCTCAGCCTCTGGACCCTGGACGCTATCCCAACAAGCATGTTTGCCGTCGATGATCATGCACCTTTTGGTAACATGCCGCCAATGAGATGCTATGTGGCAAAACTAGAACTACCTTTATGTTCTTCATGAGCTCATTTTGTTACATTTATCTTACTAGCTCTATTATTCACATGCATGATTGGGCTTGACTGGATGGTTTGGACGCTGCATGATTGGACAATGAAGATATCCAACAAGCAGTGAGAAAATAATCAATGAGCAAGTCAATACATGCATGGCCGTGCTTTGGCTGCATGGTTTGGTTTCCCACTCAAACAAACCACAAATCCGATTACCCATACTTGGGGCCCCGCATGCTTGATGGTTGTTAAAAACCCGCTAATAACAGGGTGGTTTGGTTTGGATTTAGTTCAGGTGGTGGGAAGTGGTTATTATTTCCATCCCCATGACCGACTAACATTTTAGATACTAGAATGGTCATAGAGTTGTTAGATGCATCTGATTGATATTTTCACTCAATTCTTCAAATTTCCAGCAAATGGTTACCATACACCACTTTCATTTGCAAGGATGTTGATATTCTTATTGCACTACTGCCAAAGAATTTTCAGCACATTCAATAATGTAGTATGTCTATACCACCTGTTTCTTTAAGCATTGATAATCTGACCAATTTTCAGTCATCCTATATTTTTTTTTTGAAAAATAAGTATTTATATACCAGTAGGTTAGGAAGCATTGACACTGACAAACAACCATAGTTCATGGATAGTTTTTTAGTAGTATTCTAGTTGAATCATTGTTTGACACGTGGCAGTTTATGATTTTGTGTGCAGGGTCTTGAGAATGACTATAGTTTGTGAACGACATGTGCATTCTCAGTACTAAAGTTTAAAAAGATTCATCTCAATATAACATAGATTATGAGCATTCAACCCTTTCCAATATATTTGTAAGTTCTTCGCTAGACATTTTATGTATGTTTTTATACTCTTCTCGTCTTTGATGAGACTGTGTAGAAATTACTATTTTGGGACTTGATCAACTATTGTTATAGCATCCCACTTTGAGGATCTCCGTTCCGTCTTCTCTCTAGGTTTTCCCAGCGGCTTCCGCTAAGGGGAGGGTACGCCGTCTCTATGCGTCCCTCCCCCTGGCCTCCAATGGCTTGGTCAGAGCTTACAGATGAAGGTTGCGGTGGCTATTCTGGAGTTAGGGTGAGGTCTAGCCATATCGATAGGGTGATCCTCGGGAGCTCAGGTGGACCAGAGATGGGGGCATGTGAGAAACTAGACCTGGGATTGAGGCGGCTTGGTGACTTAGTCGACTCCACACCGTTCAAGAGCAACGGTTGGAGAGGGGTCGATCCTTCCAGATCTAGGCTCTGTGCAGCCGCCTTCGCTGGTGAAGAAGGGGTGTTTCGCCCCTCCTTTTACTGACTTATCGTCTCCTCCTCTAAGTACCTGGTTTTCCAGGGTGATGCGACCCTCAGTTGGGGTTGGATGTTGTTTTGGCACCTCGGTGATGGATCACCGATGGGTGGCTGGGAGTTCTCCGATGATCGATGGAGGTGCCTCCTCCAGGCATAGTGTGGAGTTCTCTGAAGCTCAATGGAGGTGCCTCGCGTGATGCATGGTGTTTTAGGCATCTCGAGCTTCTCATTCTTTCCCTGCCGATCCGGCGGATAGCCCATGGCTTCTTGGTGTTGTGCGGGTTGGGTCAAGGGGAGTAGTTCTCTTCTCCCTCTTGGCTCTCCTGTGCAGTGTGAGGTGGTCGTGGCTCCTATGAATCCAGGCTGGTGGCTTCTCTGCTACCATGTGTAGATGGCCTCTTGGTGTTCGACGAAATGCTTCTGAGTAATCAGAAGCTTTCAAGAAGGCACGTGGGCATTCGAGCTTATGGGGAGCATCTTGTTTTCATGTTTTCTCCTCCTTGGCCCTCTGCCACTGCAGTGAATGTTACACCTCTTCAGGTGTTTGAGCGGCCACGGGTCTACTCTGACTGATTAGAAGAGCAATGTTGTTGTGCGTCCTGATGCCTTCTGTTGTTGCGGGTTGGATCACCCCTAGCTGATCGAATCTCGCACGGCGGTGGCTCTGCTATAGCAGATTTGGAACACCTTAAAGGTGTTTGACGAAAATTCTTGAGGCTTTCAGGTGCATCACAAGGGGTTTGGTCAAAGAAGGGTAGTTTCTTCCTCTCTTCTTCTGTGCCCGTTCTGTTGCTGCGTGCAGGGAACACCTTTTGGGTGTTTTTGTTGTTGCTGTGCAAACAACTTATACCGATATTCAAGGACATGGTGTTTGGCCCTACTTGGATTCAAAGATCCACTTTGCTGTTGACTGAAGGAATGGGGTTACAGATCTATTTGTTCTTCACAATTTTGTGGGTGCTCATTATTTCCAGTGAAGGCCTAGTAGGTGGACTAATGGCAGGATCCCAGTGTACAATGCAGCGTTTTGATAGATTCCTGTGTGACTTTCACTGCCTTGTGATGTATATATTAGGATTGATTGAGAAGCAACTAAACCTTAGCAACTAGCACTGCTAATGTTCTCCTACAACTCTTGACTCATCCTCCAGAAGACAAAGACGTCACTCTTTGAAGGTGTGCATAATGCTAGTGATCACTATTGGTGGCATGGTTGCTGGCCTCTTCAGTTGTCGGCTGGAGTCACTTTTTTGCTGGATGTCTTTGTTTTCTCTTTTTTCTTGATCTTTCAGGAGGTCCATATCTGGGCTCTCTAGGTTTGTTTCAGATGTTTATCAACCCAGTTTTGTAGGGGCGCAGACCTATGTACCTTAAGTTTGGTTTCAATTAATAGCAACATGACTTTTTACCGACAAAAAAAAAACTATTTTCATCATTGTCAGTGTAATATTTGTTAAGCCGACACTAATTGAAGTGTGAACCTCACACTACTTCGACATGATTGTTGATATTAGGGCAATCTATGCTAGTGCATCTCTATCAAGTTTTTTGTATTGATGAGATAATTTGTACGCTGATATATATTCCATGATTATCTGTGTTGACCCAAATAACCCTTTTCGACATATTAGACAATGAATTTAAGATGTAGAATTAAATAATGCAGAATATTGGCTAATTTGATGATGAAAAGTTACAATTATATGGCCAAGGTCATGGGGATGCACAAAAGAGTTACCCGAGTTTACAGAGGTGGCTGGAGGATATGCAAAAAGTGAGTCAATATATCTTCCCATGTGTAGTGTGTAGTATGTATATGTTTAGTTTATTTATAAATATTCATTTGGTACTTTCATGTTTCCTTTTCACCCTATATTTGATAATGAATATATTTTACTACCAGTGTTTTAAAAAGCTCTCCTGCATACAAGGTGTGGATCACCTTCTGAACGCATACTGCAAATCCCTCCCCAAAAGTGGACCAGGCCGCATAAAAGGCCGCTTAATCCATGATTCGCAGACAGACATGTTTTCATTTCTTCTTTTTTAGATTTAGGTTCATATATGTTTGTTTAATTTAGATCATAGTGCATGTTTGCATTTATTTAAGTTGTGATGATTGCATATTTGTATGATCGCATCCATTATTCTTGTAATTATACTATTTAGATACACAATTGTACAAATTAAATATGTATATTCATGATATATATATATATATATATATATATATATAAATATATATATATATATATATATATATATATATATATATATATATATACATATAATAATGAATGAACAAAAAAAATTCCAAAAATGCATATACTCCCGCATACCACATATACTATACAAGTTGGTCTCTCCGAACGCATAACATATATCACTTTTTGAAACCATGTTTGCTACAGTTAATTTCTATGAGAACACTCCTTGGATATGCAACTTCACAAATCCTAAAATAAAGTACATTTTACCTATAATTGTTCAAGTGTATTCCCACTTAAATGGTAAGAGTCTTTCATCTCTTCTATTATAAGCACAAAATTGGCATACATTTGTATCTTTTGAGCTTATTAGCTAGAACTTCTTTCATTAAAATTCATTCTTCTGGTCCTACTTATACTCATGATGTAATTAGTTTTTTTGTTGTCGTAGATTGTTTTGAGTCTTAAATTGGATCTTTCTAATCCCGCATAGGTGGTATGAGACTTCTATGTCTTCTAGTGTAAGAAAAAAATTAGCCTTATATGGTCCCCAAGCTTAGCATTTAGAACAATAAACAGCTTGCATTCTTCCCTTCTTCACTAAACTCGCGAACAAATTAGTTTTCTTTCTTATTTGTTGCAGGTTGTTTGACTCTTAGTTTTTTTTACCGCATGCTTAATTTCCTTCATGATGTCCTACAATGAAGGCGGAACCATAGTTGTCATGGCGACTAGGCCTTCAATGTGTCCCAAGGGGTGCCTAGCCAGCCTAGGCTATTCTGGGCATTTTTGTTTTGTGACTTTTTTAAGTATTTGAATTTGCTTATTATACATTTATTCAACATATAATACCATAAAGGAGACATTAAAATAGAGGAAGAAATGAGTCTATGACAGAACTAGGAGAAGATGGGAGTAATAAGAAGAAAAAAAGATGTAATATCAACAAGTCCTCTTATTTACATTAATAATGTCGTGTTCTTTCTCCTGTGTTTCTGAACCATTATAACGTTATCACCGTCAATCCCCTCTACTTACATCAAACTCTGTGATATTAATGTCCATATCTCTCTCAGCCATGGTCTCCAAAATCCAACATCCCATCAGACAAGTTTCCCTTAACACGTCGTTTGTGGTGTAGCTTGGTATCTAGACATGGATGCAAACTCATTGCTCAGGTGATGCTGACTCTCAGCCGAGGATGATGATAGGGATTCGGGAGACCTTGGCCATCTGGACATCTTCACCACACATACTGGACATGGTCATAGCTTGAGGTCGTAGAAATTGGGGTAATTTTGAATCTTTGGGCATAGTTGTGGGAACTCAGGACTTCTAGATTTCTGGTGATCAATTACCCCCCAAAATTCTTGATCTCCTCTCCCATCACGTCCAGTTTCCGGACACCTCATCAACCATGTCTGCTTGCTTAACAACAATGGCATATTCCAGTATACGACATCCTAATCTTCATCAGCGTCCCTGGCCACCAGGAAGAGCTCATCTAGGTGAGCTCATCCAGGTGTTTCACAATTTCCTACCGGTAAGCACTGTGGTCCAAAATAGAGGAAACTGAGATTTGTACTGTCTTCATGATCATAGAATCCTGGGAAGGTAAGTTTGTTGCATTGTAGTGGGAAAGGCAAGTCGTGGCTTTGACTTAATGCTCGAAAAGGGTGCCATGTTGATGAGCTTTGGGGGGCGTATGATTTTGTTAAAAGGATTGGGGAAGGGGATGTCGAGGAGGATGATTTGTTATTCCAAGTAGATGCACATCCACTATTTGACAAAATGTCTTGATACATGGCGTTTGAAAAAATAATCATGTAGATGAAGTTGTGGTTTCGGAATGTTAACTGTCTTTTATTGATATTTGAATAAATGCTTCTGTGTAAACAACATCTTATTCTCATGTAAGTAGAATGTTGTGATATGCTATGTGGAAGCTGGATGATGCTATTGGCATTGTGTCTATGTTCTAAATCAAAAGGTTGGGTTGGCGTGCATAATACTTAATAGACATTAGTGTGAATCAGAAACATCATGGTTAATTATAAATTAAATTGTCAGTTTGCGATACCACTACATGTTGAACTTCTTTTATCAACAATAGTTTACTCAACCAACGACATCCTCTTCGGTTATATTTATTTTATATTCCCTATTTGCTGGAGCAATAATGATGTTGAACTGATTTTTATAGGAGAGACATGTGGATTGGGGTTGCCCACAGTCTTTCATCCATGTACTTCTATATGACAAATGACACTTACTTATTACAATATGACTATCTATATTATAAAACTATTACCTACATTACAGTTGGTTCTTGCCTATTACAATGTGAATGTCCATATTACAAATGACACTTACTTATTACAATATGACTATCCATATTACAAAACTGTCACCTACATTACGGTTGGTTATTGCCTATTAAAATGTGACTGTCTACATTACAAATGACACTTTCTTATTACAATATGAGTATCCATATTACAAAACTATCACCTGCATTACGGTTGGCTCTTTCCTATTACAATGTGACTGTCCATATTACAGATGGAACTTTCTTATTATAATATGAGTATGTGTATTGTAAAACTATATCCTACATTATGGTTTGCTCTTGCCTATTACAATGTGATTGTCCATATGACATATGACACTTGTTTATTACAATATAACTATTCATATTACAAAAATGTCACCTACATTACAATTGGCTCTTACCTATTACAATGTCACTGCCCATATTACAGATGACATGTGCTTATTACAATATGAGTATCTATATTACAAAATTAACACCTACATTATGGTTGGCTCTTTTCTATCACAATGTGACTAAAATTGTTACATTTTTGGGGTTGGTATGAAATTGTTGTCTCAAAATACATTACGAATAAAAAACAAAAGAAACCCAATCCAAGCACGATTTGATCCCCCTCCTGTCTATAGTTGGATGATATCAGTCGCTGCCACCCCAGGCTCCAGCACAGTCAGTAGCGCTGCTGACTCGCGTGACTCATAGTGATAGCCTAGTACAGAGGTCAAGTAAAGATGATATTTATAACAAAAACATCTTAGTAATACAAAATGAGTGTTTGTATTACAAATTTGGTCATCTCATTACAAATATGTATCTTCCTATTACAAAATAGATGGAAAAAATGAATGACCCTTTGGTATATACATTGCAAAATGTCTATCGACCTTACAATTTATTCTGACATGTTACAATTTTTTATGTATATTACAAAATACACACCACCTTACAATTTGACAATTTGTTCTCTAAGATTATAGTTTTTGTGTATGGATTACAAAATGTATACTCACCTTACAGATTATTCTTATGTATTATTATTTTTATTTGGAAGGAAAGAAGAGGAAGCTCGCTACTTTCTTCATATTTTCTTTCAGTTCTATTTGTTTCATTATTGTGTCTATAGGAGATAAAGTTTGAAGCATGGAGGTGTATCAACACGACCAAAACAGACCTCAGAATAACAATAGTTATTATTGTGATGTTCCTCCTACAACCCCAACCTCCTCCGCCATCTCTTATCTATTGCTCCATTGTGCTTGCAGCTATTTCCGATTTGTCTCAGTTTAACTAGTCATCCTCATCCCCATCCCTTGTTTAACTAGTCATCCTCATCCCCATGCCTTGTTTTAGTTTACAATCAGATTAATTTATTTTCTTTCTCTCGTGGAAAAAATACAACAGAGTTCTCTTATGGAAAAAACAACAGAGTTAAGAAGGAAAAAACAGAAGTGTTGGTCTTTTCCTTCCTTCTCTGTGAGGATGTGATAAAAGATTGCATTCTAACGACCACTCCCCCCTGATTGGGGTTGCTGTACAAAAGTCTAAATCAGGGTTAAGAAGAAAGGGGAGACTGGTTGAGAAATGAAAAAAAGGAGCACAAGTTATTTAGGGAAGGAGTTGTTTGGGACGGTCAGAGGAACAGGGCGGGGAGGTTGAGGTCAATCCATAAGGTAGGTCCCCACCGCTCATTCTGGGTAACCTCCACGTCAGGGTATGTTGCCGCCGCCATGTGGGGTATGATCCACAACAACTACTTGTTAGTGAACAAGTCAGATCCTCACACACGTATCTCCGTCTTGCACACACCAGAGGCATAGTCTGGCATCACCGCAGTGGCACCGGTTACGGGGAAGGTGACGGCCGAGTTGGCGAAGGCGGTCGACGACAAGGAGTTGTGGCCCAGTGATAAAGAGTGCTTGCGGCCGATGTGATTCAGATCATCATAACTTCTAGTGAGAGGCAATGGGATTGAAGCCAGAAATACATGGTTCGAAGGAGAACGACGAACGAAACAATTGATATTATATTTATTTACAAAGTGTGCCACTGTGATTAGGCATGGGTAGAAACATCCTACTATGAGAGCATGAGAGAAATTTGAATAAGTACAAATTTAGAACCATTTTTTCAAAAACAACCATATAGATTGAAAAAGTATCATTTCATTTACCTTCTCACAAAAAATCATTGCAATCAGATATGGTTTACATTTCCATATTCACAATATACACTTTTTACATCCAACGATTAGCCTGAAATTCAATATAGAGTGTTGAAAAGTATTGTGTTGTTGTGAATGATCTACAAATAAGATGGTTATGAAATTTTGTAGAAGTTAAATATTAAGGTATACTTGTAATCTATACGATTAGATTATGAAAAATTAATCTATGTGGAGAGTTATTCAAATGCCTCTCATGCTCTTATCAAGATATGTTTCTCACTAGATCACTACCATATATATATATACATACATATATATATATATATATATATATATATATATATATATATATATATAGACACACACTTATACATATACATATAGGCATTTATTTTATATAAAAAATCACACACGCTCTATTATTCAAATTATGCATATTGATCTATGTTAATTATACAATATCAGTATTATCTGGAGTTAATATGCTTGATGTTCATTTCATTGTTTATCTTCGTAGTTTCTTAAATCTAATCCCCATATTAGTGGAACCTCAAATGCTCATATTACCGCAACATATGTCTATGCACGCAAGTATAATGACTAAAATATGTATACATCATGGTTGTCAGAACCGAACCAGACTGGCCGGTTGAACTGGGAACCGGTCACTCTACCTGGTCAGTTCTCTCCGAAAGCCAAAAATTAAGTTTGATCAACATCAAACCAGTGAGCCGACTGGTGAACCAATCCGATTTTAGCCCAACCGGCCGGTTCTCTCACTTTACAAGCAAATGTATTTTTGCTTCTACTTTTTGTTAATCAATGTTGTATAAAATATAAATGTCGGTATATAAATGTCAACCAATAGAATAATAGTTTTTGTTTGGTCTATTTATCAAGTTATTACGAGCATCTATGCTATTATTTATATTTCATAACTTTTACAGGGATATTTTCCATGAGACATTTATATAATTTTAAACTATTAGTGACATCATGCTGACGTCAACGGTTGAACCGGTCAGACCACTGGTTGAACAAGTGAGCCATGAACCAGAGCCATCACCGGTTCACTGGCCGGTTTGAGGCTGACAACCGTGGTATACATCCATGTATGCAAACATAAAACTGTATATATCTAAATTTAGTTTTGTTTAATATGCATATATCTTCAACATCTCAAGTAGTGTTATCTATAGGGACCATCTCTTACATTGTATAGAATAGCTCTCATTGCTTTGTAATTTTCATAAATATTATAATAAATGTAATTGGTTATGCTCTCGATTAACCATAACTTTATGGATATTATAGATGTATCTAAAAATATATCTTTGAAGAGAAAAATGTTGTAAACATCGTAACACATGTATCGATATAGGTAATATATAGCATATATAAGAAGGGGGAATGCTATAAAAATCATAACACATGCATACATATGGTCAAATTGTATTAATATCAGTTTCTTTAAAGCCACCTAGGCGACATCTAGGTGCAAGGCGTCCAACCCTGGTGCCTGTCGCCTTAACAATATGGGCTAGATGACACTATATAAAATTGTTTACTCATTTCCTTTATTCTCCAATTCTTTGGCCCATATGCGCTCTCTTGATAATGGCATCGGTCATGCAATGTTTCTTTCAGGCTTTGAATTGTATATGTTTTGTGGATACTTAATGTTCCATTTTTGTTGGAAATCTTTTACCCATTGCACTCGAGTTTGGTGGATTAGGATAACTATTCATACATAGATTGCCTAGGCATTGTCTATATCCTTTAGGTGATAGCCAACAAAAAATATTTCCATATTAAGTAAAATTTATTCCTTAAGAGTAATGTTGACAAATGGGTAAGAATAAGTTATACAAGTTTAGCCATCTATCAGAGGGAAGAAGCATTACTGGAGGAGTTGGTCAGGTTGGGAAAGAATTTTGGTAGTTTGTAGAATGTTGTTTCTCAGTTTAGAATAATGCTAGTGATTTGTGGGGTGTAGTCTAGTGAAGGAAAATCAGCCGGGGGATTAAGGAATCATAGTGTAAAGATGGAATGTTGGATAGTTATGACATGTTTGGTTTGTAGGAAAGTATTATGTTTGGATTTGTGAAAGGTTAGGACAAGATGGAACTGGTATAGGATAGGAGGTTTGTGATGTTACCCTATGTTTGGGTGTGTACAAGAAAAGATTATTTCTAAGCTTGTCTTCTTGCATCAGCTCTAGTGATGATAGTTAATCATACCTAGATCCCCTGTGTTGTTTGTAAGATGATGAAATACTCTCTCAATGTTGTTGTAACCCTAATTTGTTGTTATAAGAACAACATAAATGTATTAATGCAATGTTATGATAAACATGTGTATCACATGTATGTCATGGTTTGTGGAGCCTTGTTATAAGGCATGGAAAGAGAATAATTTTCTTACAGGGAATGATGTGATGGTCTTAATGACCTTTAGGCATGGTTGATCCCTAATGGAGGTGTGATCCTCTTCATGATGTGACTTGTGGAGCCTTGTTATAAGTCATGGAAAGAGAATGATATTCTTAAAGGGAACGTTGTGATGGTCTTAATGACCTTTGGGCATGGTTGAGCCCTAATGGAGGTGTGATCCTCTTCATGATGTGACAAGGGTTGAAACCTTGGAATAATGTGATAAAGGATTGAATATTGTGGTGGTATGATGACAAGTATGGTCTCATGAATGCCAATGAAATCGTACCATGTGGTGTTGTGATTAAGAATTATGTTTCATATGTTTTATATCTTATGGAGGTGTTATATACCAATGCTTTCTAGAAATGAACCTAGGTTTGTATGTCCACTTGTTTGATGCACCCTTCATTCACCTAATTGGAATTAACTTATCAAGTGAAACACTAATCAAGTAGTGCCCTGTGTTGTAGAACCATTCCTGTGTCAAAACTTGCTAGATGGGGAAATGAGTATTCCTAAGGGAAGCTCAGAGTCACATACATAACATGTTGAGTATGCTTGGGTGCATGAGACAGTGTGTCCTCAACATCCTGATCCCAAGGTTATGGAGGATGGTTGTGGTCATGCCTCAAATTTAGAACAAATAAGGTCATATCTCATATATCTATATATGTGATGTGATAGAGGATAGTCATGGTTGTACCTCAGATGATAGGGTTTGTATACCATGGTTAATAATGTTGTGTCCAGTACCAAGGATGAACTAGGTTGTTAGTAGCTTGATGATATGTCGTTGTAGGCATCTTGACTGATACGTTGTTGTATTTTGACTCGAACTGACCAACAGGGAGAGATCTTAGGATACTAACACTCCTAGATCTTGTATTGAAGTGGATATCACTTCATCGTGGTGATTTGGACTTTGATTGGTACAACCCAAACTCCCCAGGGCTTCATAAAAGATGTAATCTAGTTGTTTAGTAAATCTGCTAGGATGAAATGTGCTTCACATTGGATGATAACCCTTGCCTTGTTTCTTGTACGGCTTAGTTGCTATATGATGCAATCGAAGTAATCAACTGTTAGAAGAAATAGATTAATCTATCTCCTTTACATAGCTTTCTAATCATGTCCGATGTTATGCATATTTTCTTAATCTTCTCAATCTGCTTAATATAATCAATCTACTTAGTTCGTTTACTATTAAATCATTGTAGAGATTTATATCTCTCACTAGGATATTTGTATCGCCTCATGGGTCACCACATCTTCTTAGGTGATTGTTGACGGCGTGGTCAGGTTTGATGTGTTAAAGAAGAGAAGCTTGGAGATAAGTACGAGATGAAGGTTGGTTAATAGTTATAAGTGTCCTAGAGTCGTCTCTATACTTTTGGGCAAGGGATGTTTCATAGATGATATACATGTACCAAATCGAGTTTTTGACGATATCACTTTATTTGTCTATAACAAGTATATGCGGAACAACATCTCTTTTGTATATAGGTTGTGGCTAACGGCACTGGGCTTACATGTAAAAACCTAATATGGTTTGTGAATTGTTACATGAAGTTGGACCTTTATGTAAATGTTTCAGAACATGTCTATGATGTTTATTTGGTTTTAGTTATTCGAATTTTATGGGTATGTGGTAATTAGCAGTTAATCGTATGTTTGACTTTTAAGTAATCTCATTTAGTGTGTCGTTATGTCATAGTTAAGTTGGTATTAGAGATTTAGGTTCGCTAAGTCTACAGGGACACATGGCTTAGGTTTGTGTCTGTTCTTACAGTGTCCAACATATCTGATCATAGCTTATTCTTATGTAGATATGTCTGGAGAACACAAAGAACATGATGAGAGTGGTTTTGTCATGGTAGGAGGTAATGCTAGGAGGAAGTCAAGATAAGATAGAGTTCCTGGGATGGGTCTGGAGAAGCCCATGATGCCTCACTTTGACCAAGCAACCATCACCAATTCCATGTTTGGACAATTGAAGGCCACATTACCCATCTAGCAGACTGAGCGCCCCTACCTCAAGCTAGGGATTCCATACCTAATTTGGAATCCTAGAGTTATAGGAAGACATTTGAGAGGCTAAGGTGTGTCGGGGTGATTGAGTATGTAGGTACAATAGACCTGGCAGATGCAGATATGTGGCTAATAGAGCTGGAGAATGTGTTCAAGATCCTCATATCCCAGATGAGGACAAGGTGAATCACGTTGTTTATCTGGTAAAGGGTAGTGCTAGACATCATTGGTCCATAGAGGAGGGGAGGAGACCCAGAATGGTGATTAGTTGGGAGGAGTTTTGATGGGAGCTCATGAGCCAATAATTCCCAGAGACGTATTTGGATGAGAAGATCTCACAGTCTGAGAATATTCATTAGGGATCGATGTATGTTAATAACTATGAGGCTAAGTTCATGGAGCTTTTGAGGTTCTCTCATCACATGGAAATAACGGATAAGGAAAGAATCTGAAGGTTAGAGAACGGCCTGAGCATGGAGTTGACCATGACGGTGTCTGCATTATAGAAGATGGAAATGCTATCTACCTTCATGGAGTCAGTGAGGATTATAGAGTGATCTGGTATCGAGAAGCAAGAACCCAACATTTAAAAGAGACCATCTTAGTTTCAGGGGCAGTATTATGGAGGCTTCAAGAAGCCCAAGTTTTTGTCACCATAGTCGCAACACATGTCACATGTGCCATCACAGTGGTCCCCGAGAAAGGGCATAGGTCACATTTTTCTACCAATAGGAGCATGTTGTGCAACATAAGTGTCAGTAACATGGCTATCTAGGCTACAATACAATACTAGGGTCTATTATAGGTGGAGACAGGTCAGGCACATGGTGTGGTCGTGCCCTATGAAGAATGAGGAAGTCTCCCAACAAATGAGGCAAATTCAATAAGGTTCACATCAACAATAATACAACAATGGTGGTGTAAGAGGATGCAATCAGGAATGACAAGTAGGGTCTTCTTGACAAGCTAGTAGTGGACGTGGACGACAACATGTGATGGCTAGATTCTATGATACGAGTCAACTCCAAAAAAAGCTCAATCCATAGGTCATGACATGTCAGATGGAACTTTGTCATTTTGACTTATCTATAACTTATTTTATATCTATTTTGGTCGACCTAGGTTCAATAAACTCTTTTATCACTAGAGAAGTGATAAATAATTTTTATCTGTCTGTTTGTCATAGATCTAATAGTCTTTGGTTAGAAACCCCTCTTGTTGTTTATGCTGAGTTGCAGGAGTTATGTCCCTCTTGCATTCTTTCTTTCTCGGGATGCAATATTCAAGTGGATTTTATGCCACTTGACATCTATGGATTCGATGTGATCCTAGGGATGGATATCTTTGAGAAGTACAATGTTGGAATGGGAACAAACTATGACACTGACAGAATTTTTAAGCTTCTTAGGTTCAACAAGTTACTACAGAATATTAATAAAGAATTTTAGTGTTGTAGCATTACTCCTAACCAAGTTGATGAGGAAATGTGTTTCTTTTGTATGGGATGATAAGTTTCAGAATTTTTTTCAGTTGTTGAAGCAAAATATGATGGTGCACCAGTGTTAGTTCTGCCAGAGCAAGGGAAAGGTTACATAGTCTTCTATGATGTTCCGAAAAATGGCTTGGGATGTGTGTTGATGCAGGATAAGAATGTCATTTCTTTTGCTTTGTAACAAATTAAGAAACATGAGGAGAAATAACCAACACATGACCTGGAGCTTCTAGTTATGGTCCATGCCTTAAAAATCTAGAGGCACTACCTGTATTGGGAGAAGTGTCAGATCTTCACCGACCACAAGAACCTTTGATATATCTTCTCAAAGTAGGATTTGAACATGAGACAAAGAAGGTGGATGGAGCGAATCAAGGATTATGATTGCACTATAGACTACCATTTATGGAAGGTAAACGTGGTAGCATATGCATTGAGCAATAAGTCATCTTTGTCATCATCTACAAGCAAGGCACAATTACACTCCATGGTGTCTATAAGCATTACATGTTGGTGTTGCTTCGTCAAATGAATGTTCTGATGGAGGGTTCTTTGTTGGTAGTCTTGCTAGCACAGTTGCAAGTAAAGCCTACCTTGATGCAACATATTAGATATGTGCAACAAAATGATACCATGATATAGAAGATCAAATCATAGTTTGGCACTAAGAAGCATGATGTCTTGCATGAAAATGATAATGGGATTGTTTGTTTTAATAACAAGGTGGTGGTTCTAGGTATTGATGGTTTGAGGAAGATGGTTCTTGAGGAGGCTCATTCATTTATGTACATGATGCATCCTAAAAGTACCAAGATATACCATAATTTAAAGGATTTGTATTGGTGGCTAGATCAGAAGAATGATGTGGTAGAGTTTGTTGCTATATTTCCACTTTGTCAATAGGTTAAGGTTGAGCATCAGAAGTCTATAGGGTCATTGCAACCATTGTCGATACCATAGTGGAAATGAGATCATATTACCATGGAATTTGTGATTGGCCTTCATAGGATAGCCAAAGGTCCCGATTCCATATTGGTGATAGTTCACAAGTTGACCAAGTCATCTCATTTCCTTCTAGTCAAGATGACATACACAATAGAGAAGTTGGCACATATCTACATAGATGAGATAGTTCACTTGCATGGTATCCCAGTAACTATGTTATTTGATACTGGTCCACAATTTACAAGTCATTTTTGTGAACGTGTGCAGACAACTCTGAGGATATAGCTGAGGTCTAGTACAACTTTCCACCCACAGATAGATGGATAGTCTGAGAGGACCATTCGAACATTGGAGGATTTGTTGAGAGCTTGTGTTTTGTGGTTTATTGGTAGTTTGGATATGTATCTAAATTCAATAGAGTTTTCCTACAACAATAGTTACCTGAGGAGTATGGATACGTCACCTTATGAGGCCTTGTATGGGAGATGTTGTTGGTCACTACTCTATTGGTATGAGATAAATGAGTATCAAATTTTGGGTCATGAGTTAGTGTAACAGACTATAGAGAATATCAAGGTGATATAGCAGTATTTGAAAGCATCCTAGGGCAGACAGGAGTCTGATGCAACCCTATTTTAGGGTTCCATCATGTGTCATATTACATTTCAATCACATTTATACCTGCTAGATTACATGTTATTTCCCTTGAAATGCATATTTGTATAAAATGCACTTACGGACATTATTTACATTTTAATTAGGTATTTGGACAATGCTTGGATGGGAGAGAGATAAGGAGTAATCCTTGGGTTTCTCTACCCTTAGAGAGGCTCACAGTAAAGTCCAAAGCTCTCTCAACCTACCCCTAGTGTCCAAAGATCCATTGAAGAAAAAGTGTCCATGGAAACATAAAGATCCAAGTTAAAGTGTTGATACAGATATCTACATGGTCGTGGTTCCACAAAAATGGCCGTGCTAACTCACTCAAAACCAAAAATCAAGCTTGAAGAATAAACTCAACAAAATGGTTGTTCCACATAGAATGGTCGTGCCACCTTGCACAACCGTGTGGCAATCCATGCGTAACAGTCGTGGAGCCAGGAATGGGTAAAGCATCCCAAGCCACCACAGTTGTGTCACTTTCAATTCAATACCACCAACTTCCGTAATCATTTTCTCTACTTTTCACCTCGTCCCACTTGCCATCCACCATGACCGTTCCACTCACACCCCACCATGTATGTCCTGCTGAGTACGACCGTCCTACTTACAAAAACCTAGCTACTTGTGAATTGCATTTCCCACTTTACCTCTACTTGACCTATTGCTTCCTACCCACCTATATATATTTGGGTGGCTGATGGAGGTCGAGGTTAGCTACCTCCTACCCCCTCCTAGATCCCCATTTTCTCCCCTTATCCATTCCACTTCATTTCCAACTCCATACCACTATATCCACCATCACAACCCTAGTTTCTTGGTGTTTTGGCCACTTTCCACCATCATTCCATGCCCTTGCATCTTGGTGGAGGAGGGAGGACATCCTGAAAACATGTGGCTAGCCCCCTTAGGTGAGCTGTTTGGGGCCAAAAATGTTACTTTGATACCATATTAGGGTAAAATAATATGTAAACATTGTAATTTCATTTTCTAATGATTGTGTTCAATTTCTATCTCATTCTCCATAGATTTCTTGTTGATTTCTGCTTAAAATCACCTAGGAATTTAGGCAAATTGCTTATATGTGTGAATTTTAGAATTTGTTCCTAGGTCCACTTCTTGGATCCCTAGCTAGCCACCCATCTTCCTACTTACTAAATTTATTCTCCTAACCCTGGTTGAGAGATCTAAGTAGTTATTTTAGATGAATTTAGTGTGATTAGCTTAGAGCTTTCTCAAGGCTAAAATGTGGGTGATGTGAGACTTACAACCTCATTTCCACTCCCATTACTACCCTCAACCCCTAATCACCCTAAGATCTACTAATCTAGAAACCTAGCCTTGTTTAGACTCTAATTGAATTACACCTAAACCCTAACCCAATTGAGCCTCATAAGGGTGATGGGAGGTGTTAAGGACTAGTTCCCATATACACAACCTATCCTACCCATGTCCAGTTAGTAGTTTAGGGCAATTCATTAGCCTCTAGCTTGTTGGTTGGTTTGATAATCTAAATGAAATCATAACGTTCACATATCACCCCAACCTAATTGATAAGTGCATCCCCCAAACAACCCACACATCCCTTTATTGCTTTGAAACCCTATTGCCTTCTTTCTTAGTTAGTGTTAGATTAGTTAGATCTTTATTTGTTAGTTAGCTTATTGCCTTGTTCTTGCTTTGATCTTGCTAGTTTAGCTCTTTCATTTCTATTTTTCCTATTTGCTATCTTAGTGTATTGTATACTTCTTCTTGCTTGCCTTAGCAAAGCTTGTTCTTTTCTTGCTTTCCTTATCTTTTCTTGCTCATTAGAATTTGTTGTCTAGGGCTAACTTAGATTTTTTTCTTGTTTTCTCTCCTTTTCTTGCTTGTTTGTTCACGCATTATTATAATAAAATAAATCAACCTTCAAACCCTTCAACCCTAGACTTCACTGTAGGAACCTAGCCCAAAATTAACCTAGATATGGTACCCCCTTTTCTCCATGTGGATTGACCTATACTTGAAGGCCTCATATACTATGAAATGACTTGGTGTGCTTGCAGTTAAGTGTTTCAGTAAAATTAGGTGTCTTGGTTTAAGTCCTTATAAATTTTAATAGATACCCAAGTGTGTCCCAATCTTGTGGGTCGCATCTAGTCAAATCCAAATTGATTAGTGTGTGCACCTCTGGTAGGATGCACTAGAGTCTTATGCTAATAACCGTCACATACCGTTAGAGTTCCAAGTGGGAGACATTGTGTATCTCAAATTTTCCCCTTGGAAGGGTGTGTTGAGGTTTGGTAAGAAGGGTAAGTTGGCTCTTGAGTTTATGGGACCATATCCTATCTTAGATGTTGTTGGGAAGGTGATATACAAGATATAGTTACTGCTAGAGTTGCATAGGTTGCATAATATCTTTCATGTCTTCATGTTAAGGAATTGTCACCCAAATACAGAGTAGATGATGCATGCAATGGAGGTTGAGTTGGATGAGGATGTTTTCTATGTGGAGGGTCCCACGTTGATCTTGGAAATGAGAGTGAAGAAGTTGAAGAAGAAGAAGGACATAGTCTTAGTGAAGGTTTTTTGGCATCACCGTGGTGTGGAGGAAGATGTGTGAGAGTTAGAGGATGAGATGTGTAGGAAGTACCTATCTCTATTTGCATCGGAATTTTTGGGCAAAATCATTCTACAGATTTATGGTTGTAAGATCCCTAACCTTGATTTTGGTTGAACTTGGTTTATTATCAAAATTTACTGCTCAAAACCTTAATCTAACCCTAATATGTTCTTTTATGTCATGAGACAAATTTAAGTTTCAAATTTGGTACAGTTTGGACAATGTTTGAGAAAGTTATGCATTTATATGCTTGTTTGGAGCTTTTATGCAATTTACCCATATCTGAAGTGTTTCTTGCAATTTGTCACATTCTTTTAATGCCTTGTATATTTTCTTATTAGGATTGATCTTGTCATATCATGGGCACCTTGTTACGCCTTGGTTAGGTGGTGACATCTCTTTCAAGTTTAGCGTTCCCCTCTCATGGATAAGCTACATGGGATGGTGGAACTTGGTGGTTCACTTTTGTTTGATGGGATGTGATGGTGTTGGTGTCCTTTTGGTTATCCTATGAGGTGTGAGCATCAATGGTTTCCCCTCTTGGAGCTTGTTGGGTTGGTGGTTCACCAAGTGGTGGTGTAAATCGATGGTGGCTTATGTTTTAACCCTTGTGACCTAAGGGTCAAGATCTGATGGTTAGACTAATGTTGATGATCTATGGTTGGCTTGGAGTCAACGGCCAATTTATCCCCTAGATTTCACAACTGATGGACCCTCTACTTGCATGTATGTGATTGTTTTAGGCCATGGGAACATGGCCAACCTAGTAGGACACCTTAACCTTCTCTCCCCTCTTATCCATAGCTTTATATACCTTCCCTCTTGCATGCAAACAAACCCTTTGGACCTCCTTTACTCTTCCTTGATATCTCTATCTTATTTCCCCCTTGCTTGGTGGAGAATAAGGTTCCCAAGGTCTAATAAGGTGGTCAATCTCCTTGCATGTGTTCCTAGGGTTCACATCTACCCTCCCTTTGTGCTTATCGAGCTTCCTTAACTTGTTCTTGACCTAAGCAAGTTATTACTTTGGTTTCCTTGCTGTCCTACCTTCTTCCCTCTTCTTCTTGGTTGGAATCATGGTGTTTCATGGTAGATTTTTCTCTAGAGCTTAAATAACACATATTTCTTGCTTCCTTAACTTAAGGTTTGCTTCCTCTTTGGAGAAGGAGCTAGATTGGCCGAGTGGAGAGCTCAAGCTAGGGTTTTCTTCTCTCTTCCTTGAGTTTCCTTTCTATTTGGAGCTTCATCTTCTCCCTTGAGGCGAGTTATACAACTTCCTTCATGTTTAATGTTTACTACTAGCTTACATGTACATGATCTTGGTCTATAACGAAGTTCTAAGCATAAAGATACTAACTTTAGCTAGGGTTTGAGTTTATATGATGTTTGTTGAGTAGTTTATCACCATGGATGGACCTTTGACCTTTCACATGAACATTCCTTGGTAAAGGAAGCTCTAGAACTTATTTTCATATGGGCAAACAATGGTTTTTCTCAACATCTGATGGTCATACTTAGGGTTCTTGAGTTGTTTCCTTCTTGCTTTGCAACTCAATGGCTTTGCTCTTGTTTCTATATTGCTTGGGTTTCCTGTGACAACTGATGTTCGTGGCTTAGCTACTATTTTGGGTTCTTTCTCTTGAGAGCAACCGATGGGCATGCTTCCTCTCCTCAAATGATGGTTAGGTTTCCCTAAAGTGATTGATTTGGTGATCACTTGTTGAGTTTAACTCGATGGTTTCCCTCCATTCATCAAACAATGGCTTTCCCTCTATCTTTGGATCATTTTTGCACATGTTGACAACAACCAATGACTTCATTACATGTATCGACTGAGTTTTTGGCAGTATGCTAATGTTTGGGCAAGGGATGTTTTGTAGATGATATACATGTATCGACTGAGTTTTTGGTAGTATGCTAATGTTTGTATATGGAAAGTATATGTGGAACAACATCTCTAATGTATATAGGTTGTGGTTGGTTCCTCTGGACATACGTGTAAATACCTGATATGGTGTGTTACTGATGCAGGAAGTTGGACCTTTATGCAAATGTTTTAGAACATGTCTATGATGTTTTTTGGTTTTAATTATTTTGCTATTCTATATATGTGGTAATTAGAAATTAATCAAGTGTTTTGTTTTTGAGTAATCTTGTTTAGTGTGACACTGTGTCACATATACATTTTACTACATCTGTATCAATGAGATGTAGTTCAAGTCTGTCATGAAAACCAATAATAAAATAAAGAAAACCTAAATACAAGCTAACTCCAAGCTAAATTGATGGATATGACTGCAAAACTAGACTAAAAATGCAGCTAAAACTAGGATGAATATGCATTCATCGAGCTCTCATTCGTTGGTCCTATTGATATATGAGTGTGCCTTCCATATTACCTTCTATGTTGCATATAAGAGACAATGTGGATTATAGTATCCATGTGATATTATATTTTATCTGAACTTACTGTATCTTTCTCTTGGTCATATAATACTGACTACATGCAACATAAACAATAAGATATGTGTGTGCAAAATACTTGTCTTGTATATGTGGCTTGTATTGTTGCATGTGACACAAGTTTAAGGATGTTGAGGAGTGTCTCTAGGAAGGATTATTTGATAACTTGAAAGATGTTAATGGTGAAGGTGAACCTCTTGAGAACTCATATGATCAATGGGAGGAGGAAAAAATGTTGAATGTGAATGATGAATCCCTTTACTTCAAGAAAGTGACCAAAAAGTTTCCAAACAGATGATTGATTGAAGGAAGTCAATGTGAGACTGAAGGTAATGAACTTAGCAATTTTGGAAGGCAACCCACATAGGTTTTGTTGATTTTTTTAAATTGCATTTTTAATGATATCCACTTACATTGCATTGCATGTTGCTTCAATTATTATCTTTTTGTGTTATTAGTTAGGATTTTGTTTCTCGCTCTTTCTTGCTTAGTAGTTCGATCTTGATGTGAAAGTGGAAATTTGGCATCATTGTGCCAAATACACCCAAGTTTGAAATATCTTCCCCTAAAAGATGTTTTAGCTTGATATCTACTTGTTTATATGGATCTGAATCACCAATGATGGGCACACCAAATTTTACACCTGATTATGACTAATGATCTCAAGTTTCAAATATATACATATTTTCCACTTCTCTTATGAGATGTTGTATTGTTTAGTTTAGTTGAAATTGAGGCAATCTATAGATGTTCAGGGTTATTGAAGTCTCATGAAATGAATGTGGTTTACCATATTTTATCATTCACCATGGTTTTATTGATTTCATATGATAAATTATTTGAATAGATTTCATGAATGAGACCTTATGTGAAGATCCAAACCATATGACTCCTCTCTTTTGATCCACCATCCCCATCATATCTTACATCTCTACCTTTTGAAAAGAAGAAAAATGCATATAAAAAGAAAGAGTAAGCATTGACCACCCTGTAAAGCTTTGGGTATCCAACCCTCCTACCCTACCCTATGTAGGTACACAAGGGGAAAAGGAAAATGAAAATTTCAAAAAGAAAATGAAAGGTGCTCCTATGAAATTGTGTACCTAATTAAAAAAAATAAAATATGAGTGCTTCTATGTAATAGCGCTCTGATCTCTTTCCACAACCCCATTATTCTAATTTTATACCCATTGGGCTAGGAAACATCAAACTTTTCCCTCCTTGAACCCAATACATAGAAAAGTGGGTCATGTGGAGTAGATTGACATATAAGGTTGAATGCATGTAGACGAAACAATCTTCCTAACTGTTGAGAAAAATTTCAAATATGAAATGATTTACTCAAAGCTTTGTGAATACCACCTCACTTGCATGAGTATTGGTGTCCTATGTTGAAAGTTTTAGTGCTTTGTGCCTTGATTGCATTTGGTTTGTGTTAGAGGAGAGAGGAGAAGTGGATCATATCTGTTGTTTGAACTTAATCAGTCAGCAATCATGTTCTTGAGTGCATTTGTCATTTATAATGGATTGAATTGAAAAAGAGAAATTTTGTTTGACATATTTGAGGACAAGCATGTTTTAATATTGAGGGGGTGTGGTGATGGACTTTTATATCGGGTTTTCATCTTGTGTCTTTTTGCAAATTATTTATATCTCTATTGTATGTGACATATGGTTTCTTCTAGTATTGACTCCTTATCTAGTATAACAAAGAACTATTATGTTCATATAACAACATATTAGGATTTCAACATCAATACGAGAGTACTTTGTTATCATAATACTTATTCAACATGGATTATCATGATTAATCACAATCACTTAATTTCATTTGGGTTAGGTGAAACGAGCTAAGTTACATTAGGGTTACATATCAACTCATCATGGTGATTACCAATTATTTTCAGATGAGGGCAAAGGTAAAACTAAAAAATTAAGAACATTGAACCATAGAGTTCACATCATCAAAACCAATACATTATACCATGGTATTCACCCATCCATTGAATATTGAGGAATCAAACCCTAATCATAGGATCATGTTCATTATGCAAATCCACCAGTTAAGGTGTAAGTCTAACCCTTGAATCATTCAATTAAGGAAATCATCAAATTTGGACATAAAATAATCATCACATAATATTCACTCTTATCATTGGTTGTGGTGTCCAAGACCACCACTAGCTGTGTTGTCCAAGACTCCCATCGGTTGTGACACTCATTGTCACCATTAGATCATTGATTCAGAACTCCCGTCAGTTGATACCATCGAGTGTTGAACCAATACTACCATTGGTTGATGGCCATAGGTCATTCAGTCATCAAGTCTTGAGCATCCAAAAGAATCTAAATAGAACTAAGGCGTGAATATGGGTTGTCATAGGAAACACAAATAAAATAGAACCAAAAGCAAGCCCATCAGTTCTAGAAAGAAGGTAACCATCAGTTCTTACACAAGGTAAGAAACAACTAAGAATCCTAAGTGTAACCTGTCATTTAAGAAGCACCATTAACCATTGTTTGGAATGTAAGCAAGGTCTAAGGATTCCTCTACCTAAGATTGGTAGTGTATAAGGTTTCACATTTGTCTATGGTGATAGACCACTCAAGGAACAACACATAATCTTATACCCTAGGCAAAGGTTGCTTCTTTATGCATAGTTCTTCATTTTCGAGAAAGAACATGAGCATACAAGGTAGTAGTGAGGAATAAACGTGAAGCAGGTTATATAGCTCGCCTCTAGGAACAAGAACAAGCTCCAAACAGCAAGAAGGCCTAAGCAAAGGAGGAAGGAAACCCTAGTTGTAGCTCTGAACTAAGCCAAGGTAGCCCTTTCTCCACCAGGGAAGCAAACCTTAGGTCAAGGAAGCAAGAAAGAAGGGTTCTTTAAGCTTTAGAGCACGTTTTACCATGAAGAACCATGGTTTCGTCCTAGAAGAAGGAAGAAGGAGATAGAATAATAAGAGAAACAAAGGATATAAGGAAGAACTTACTTCCTTAGATCAAGAGACACTACAAAAAAATTTGATTTAGCTACAATTTCTCTAACTACATGTATTGTGTATGTATTTAAAACTACTTTCCCTTACTAATTATAAAAATATAAGTAAATCAAATATAGTTACTAACAATAACTACAAAATTTGACTACAAATAATACCCTTCCACAACTCATTTCCCTCCCTCTCTAACACCTTCCTAAATAACCAAACACTTAAAAATTTAAAATTTTGGGGCTCTGATCTCCCTTTCACGTGTGACATTAAAATGAAAATGACTTCCATTGCCTGAATCATCTCCCATGTACTCTTGTCCCCCAAATTTCCCACATCCCTTCCCTGGCGACAAACTGCATGAGACCGTCTTCTCCTCACATATTTCTCTTCTCATTGCCTTTGTTTGACAGATTAATGGGGCTTCCATATGCTCTTCTTAACGGTTTACCTAATAGCAGGAGGGCACCATATACTACTACTATTCTCATCAGTTGCGCCTAAAAAAATAAGGGCGTCACAAGCCTTGAATTTGATGCCTTAAGACAATCATCTTTCAGTGGTAACTCCTCCTCCTCCTAAAGGTCTTAGACTCTGATCCATTTTGTGATCATCTTTCTAGTCTTCATCTTTGATCTAGATTTGATTGTATTTAGCTCTAATCATCTTCAGTTGTGATTGTGTCTGAGTACTTAACTAATATTCTATAACTTTTTGGGCTTTGACACCCTAATGATGATAATGACATTGTGGAAACCCAATAAATATTTCAGAATTATTATATAAATTGTAGTATCTTTGTCTCCTTGGAACTGATCGTAATTAATTCTTTCTCTCATCTATCTCCCACACATAACTTTTCATTTGGTTTATCTCATTACAAACATAACGAGGCACAATTTTCAAATCATTATACTGTGATTTACTAATTATTTCATCATAACTAGTTGTGTTCAGTTTTATCCCACACGCTCAGGTTATAGTTATATCTATGTACTGAAATATTACTAGATTTCATTTTAGGGAAATCCATGAGGGGATAGATTCATCATGCCATGTTCTAATAGGATTTAAGCTTCAAAGCATACAATTGGGAGAGATGAAACAAAATTTGGTATTATTACTATCTTTACTGTGCCAAAATGAGATAGAGTGACAAGTAAGTTCAAGAGAAGGATGCATGTAGATCCTTTCCTCCCCAGGATTTTGATTCAACAATATAATTTTCAATATGGTTGGTATTTGGGAAGTTGACTTCCTTATAGTTAGTAGTCTTCAGTGGACCTCTTTCTTGGAACTTAGGATGCTTGATACACTTTGTATTATATCATTGACTGTACTATTTTCTATCTTAGTGACTATCCCCATGTGACCCAATGAATAGTTTAAGCTCAGAGCAATATCAACAACTTCAGTTCTTCTTTAAGAATTGATTCCACCTTGATTTTTCTTCCACATCATCCGTACCAATCACGTGTAGAGTTCTTTATCACAATAGATATGGTAGCGGTTCATACACACAACAACTTCCACATTGATTTTCATGTACTCTTTTGGTGGTGCACACCATGCACAAGTCTTATTTATTTAACTCAGTGGTGATAGTGTTAGTTTTCTATGCAATGACAACCTTATTTAAATAAAAATAAGCATGTGTCTTGTTATCTTGTTAGTGAGGAAGGTGTGGGAAATTATCAGACACGTTATTTCTTGCTTTCAAAATATCTTAGGAGCAGATTGAAAAACTAATTTTGATATTTAGTTTTCTTTCTCGTCGTGGAATAGCTAGCTCACTAAGTTGTTCCCATATGTAATACTAGAGGTTTCACTCATTCTGAGGTTGTGTCTAACTTTCTTTACGTGATGATAGTGTGTTAGAGCATTGGATCTCCTTTATTATTTCCTTCAGCTTATATTTTGGCTATGTGATGCTTGTTCACTAAGGCCTCAATAATGAGCTTTAATTTTTTTTAATAATTTATGGAATATAGGGTCAGCTAATTTGTCTAACTACAAGGAGATGACGAAAATTAGTACAAAGAGATTATTTTTCTCTATGCCATCTGGTTGCATGAGAACCATGTTTCCTCATTTGGATAATGAATGTGCTTTTAGATAATGACTGACACTATGTCTTTTCATGTTCTTATTCAAATCATGTATTTGAGTGATCTACATGACATGGTAGAATACAATGTCTTATGTTCTAAACCTGCCTCCACAATAATGACACAACATTTACTAGTTGTATTTGTGACAAATACCAATATGCAAGAACTGTGGCATTGCTACACTCCCTAGGACATCTTGGCAATTTGTAATTTAAAGATTATACAAAAACATTTTTTTATTGTTGAATCAACATGAATGTTACCTCCTTCTTAGCAAACGTACTTCACCTACTCTTGACCATGTATAATTTTATGTAGGTGAATTCTTATTTAAGTAACAAGTTTGTAATTGACCACTTAAATTCAAAAAGAGAAATTAAGAGAATTGCTTACATCACCACTTTGCATGTAACTTCAACGCTATCAATCGAGAAGGTGAGTTTAAATTATCCACAATAGTCATCCCCTAATGTATTACTACTTTCTCTACAAAGATGACATATGTGTCCAAGTCTTGCAAAAAATAGAACATCTGCATACGCCTAGAGTTAAAATTGAAGTAGACTTTCTCATATAAAAAAAGTACAAAGATGAATGAAAACTTGAACCAAAAATCAAAATGAAATGTTCCACCAAGATAGTTTAAAGATCCAAAACATCACATGAAAATATATGCATTAAGCATTGTCCCAAAAATTGGCAAGAATATGCAACAAATCATTGCTATGAGCCTCTATAAGCTATTTAATTCATATGGCTGATTACCACTTGAACAAGTTCATTTCTGACATTTGAAAAGACCAACTCTTATATATATTAATAGGAAGATGCCATAATGAATCATTGTATGAGCCTCTGTAAGCTATTCACATCATATAGCATTTTGTGGTTTCATCCAACGAGGCAAATCATAACAAACTACTGGATGTTGTGCACACCAAATATATATGTATAGTTATCAAGACAAGGACACATATCTCTAAGCATGAGTCCACTCCCAATTACCCTACACCAAATTCAAAGATCCTACATGATTATCATGTGTGTATGGAATTAGAATATGAACAAAGGTACTGCAAGTTTGATGCATAAAGGCACTGATAATATGTTGCTTCTTAGACCATATTCCAACATATTTTCATTACTTATAACAAGTATTATGAGATAAATACCTAACCATCCCTATAACAGTAAGGAGTGGGTTTGATGAGGTTCAAAGTTGTAAGGATGGTGTCTGGGTAAGAGGATAATCTTGGTAGAGTTTTAATTGTAAAGGTTAGGAAGCACTAGGCTTCCTTGTGCCCTACACACTAGGATGCACTAACGAATTTTTGTTTTGTAAGCAAGCTCCTCAATGTATCTACTTGAGTTTGGGTGATTTGACCAAAAGAACATAACTGGTCAATTTTTTAACTCTATTTTGGTCTTTCCTTTAGTGTTTATGCTTTTTTTATGACAACAAGTTCCGTATGTAGCTAAATGGTCTTATTTAGAGAAAAAAATTGTATGAGGATTGATGTCACACTTGGTCTAGAGATGTTGAAGATTCCACTCTATATCCATGATTTAGTTGTTCATGTGGAATCAATATATATATGGGGTTCCTCATCATGGACAAAATCAACTCTTGGACACGTGTTTTGGTGGTTCATTTTTTTTATTCTAGTTGAGATGAAGCAATGTAAACTATGTATAATCAAGATATATGTTTTGATGCTCTAGAATAGTTTTCTTTGAGCAAAAATTGACAGTGCCATTCCTTATCTACAAATGAGGTTGACTTACTATGGACTAGGTTTCGTACAACTGGTGAGATATAGTGATTAGGCAATTATGCATCGGATATCACCTTATTGATGAATCTAAAATTCCCATCACTACAACATTCATAGGGTAACATTGTAACATACACCTACTCGTTTGCATTTTTCAATTGGTTAGTGTCCTCCATCTAGTGAAGAATCAGAGTGTGAATTCTAGTCATGTGGTGATCTTCTTAGTAATGAGGATATGTAAAACTTTGGTAAATCGTGTATGAAAATTTTAAAAAAGTTATTATCTATTTTATTTATTCCAAATCATCCATGGTTTCATTATTTATTATAATTTTCAAATTTACATTGTCGGTGGTTATATTATTTCTTAATAGAAAGATATTCATCTCAATCAATATTGTTATAGTCATTCTTTTATCCATATAATATTGAAGCCATAGTTTTCATATATGCCAAGACTATTTATAGTCATTTTATTTTAAGTATTCTAATATAAAGAGGAGCCTCTACAAATATTTTATGGTTTCATAGATGGACATACCAAGAACCAAGTAATTGGATATAATATTTTTCCCTACTATAGAATCGTAGGCATTGAAGCTTGATTCCACACACATGATAAGATCTCATGAAGATTAAATAAGTTTTGAGGTAACCTAAGTCTAATATTAAGTTTATTATAAGTTCACATCAGATGGACCCATCCTAGGTGTTCATTGTGTTGTTGTTCTTTTAGTATATTCATATGTTTACGAAAATATATATACTTGTAGAGGTACCCGTAATGCTTTATTAGAATTGATATGGCCAGACGATTCTCTTGAAAATGATCGTAGTTAAATATGGTTCTCATGGTCCACCTATGATTCATAATGAGAAGTCTAACATTTTTCCTTCTCCTCCCCACCTATATTTTCCATCCACATCAACTAGGAGAAAACAAGATTTTTTGCATATCAACTATTTTATACACCAATGATGTGAACTTGAGCTTAGCTAGATGGTTGTTATCAATGTATGTGATTAACTACTCTTTTTCAGCAATGGTAGTATATGTGCACTTAGAACTTTATTTCAAATGAAATATATGTTCAAGTTGTAGTGCGATTATTCATCCAACTTATACATGATTGATAGGTTGTCTACTATTATTCTAAATTCAATGTACACTACAAGTTATTTGATGCTTCTATTTCACTAAAAATGCACCATCTTAGAACACACAAAACATAACCTGATAGACATATTGCACTTGAATAGGTGCTCCCAGAGTATTGCATTTAAGGGAATGCCATTGTTTGAGGTTAATGAAGTTTCCCATGATCATGGATAGATTTTACATAGTCTGTACTTACATAATATAATTTGTTTAGGAATAAATTGGTCCATGCAATATTCATCTGTCAAAATGGATTCTACCATGTAGATCTATATATTACAGAAACCAATTACTGGTTTTCTCAACAAATTAATTATTTTTATTAGTATTCATGCTCTGGAGACCATAGGGCATTGATCTAGGAACACTAGTTATAACTCAATCCCCGGTAAGCATAAGTTATTGATAGATAATTGTTGGTATATAATAGGTCATAGTTGTGCTCTTGGATATAGTCAAACAACCCGACATCAGTGCTTTGTATTATTAGGCTATCATATTTCATATTCTTTCTCATTGACAACTGCAATTTTAAGCAAGTAGATGGTTAAAACATTAAGTAGAGTACCCCAAACTCCAGTTGTGAATACCAACGTGCACCCTACACCTGACTAAGGTCATCAACTAGTGGGCAACAATGTCCTATGGTAATGCGCTCAATTCTAATGCACCCTTTAGCTGGGGTTTTCTTCTTTAGTTTTGGCTTAGTACTATGAAGTTAAATAAGCTATCGTTCCCTTGCAGAACAATACATGCATTGCTTGTGAATACTTAGAAATTACATAGACAAATCATGTCACTCTTGAATATATCAATTATAATTTTTTATTAGCAACCTCACACTAGTACATATATTTCCAATAAATATGTATAGTAAGCAGGAAATCATTGTCCCTAAATCATTATATTTTCATTTGTATTAGGCACACCTAAATGAGCATCAAGGAAGTGAATAAAACACTTTTAAACAAATTTGTTTCAGGGTCTAACCTATTACCAAATTATTAAATCTATCACATTCTATAAGAAGAATGGGTGACAAAAGGGAAATTAGGCCCGGGGGGATGGGTGTAAAAAATTCGGGAATTGGTGTTGTCTTAGGAAGAAGGGACGGATTTTTTTTGTTAATACCTAAGAATATCTTTTTGTTGACTATGCTCATACTTTATAAAATTCTAGACATTTCACTATACCCAAAAAGGGAAAGAATTTACCTCTTTTTATTTAAGTGTTTTACTTTAAATGGATTAGATACATTGAAGATGTGTATTTCATAATAAATTATAATAGTTGTTCAGTGTGTTTATTTTGATTCAAATCATTTTTGTAATATTCTTTTATTGATTGCGAACATGATTTAATTTATATTGCATTATTTTGATACAACATCAAGTCATATGGTGTCATACCCACAGTAAACGGGAGGGGTGAGCTAGAAAATGAAGGAAAAAGCTTCATTTTTTGTTATTAAATTGAATATGTATGGAAGGACATTTTAGTCACTCAATTTTCAGCATAGTTTTATAAACATTGAGAGTTGTGATTAGAGTGTATATGTTGGAAGGGTAAATATTATTTATCTCTTTGTTCTTAGATAGTGTTACCCTTGAACAACAAAATACAAAGCAATCTCCAAAAAATGTTGGCAAAGAAATATTATTCATATCTTTGATCATAGAGGGTGTTATTCTTAATCAATAAAATGTTGGACATAGATATATCATTTATCTCAGTGGAGAATATACCCTATCAATTATGACATTTGGAATTATCTCATAATTTTTGACTTCATCTCAACCATGATAATGATGACGGTGAGGTCAACAACGATTAAATGATCTCTTTGTCCTAGTATACATAGAGTTTCAATCTAATGATGGACATGTAGTGAATCAGAGATAAAACCCAATCAAGACACCCCATTTGGAGTTGTGATAATGTCAAAATGTACATGCCATGAAGGATCGCTCAATGAGGATAGATGACTCAATGATGACCTTGGTAGATGATTATCCATGTGGCTTCATCTTGCTCTTTGACTAGTATTTTGAGATATCAAGTATTTTGAGATTTTGAATCAAATTTTATCTCAAATCTCAAGAAAATAACTTTGTTATTTTACTTTTATGTTATTGTTGATTCTGTCATTTGACCTGACTGGTATGATGTTGGATTGTCTGTTGTTGGCTTGTTGTATGTATTAGCTATTGTGCATAGTTGCTCTGAATTTGGTTTCAAGTGTCGTAATGATGAAAGAATCTATGCTTGATATGGATTGATGACTTCATATAATAAATGAATGTTTCATTTTAGCCTATTAAGTATCTTGTTCAGAGCTTGTCAAATGTTCCTTGAGATCCTTTCTTCTAGTTAGATGGCTTGGTTATGCTGGCATATAGACCTTCGAGAATTCTGAATTGGTATTGGTCCTTGGGACCAGTCTTCTAGTTTCCATAGGCTATATGCAATGTCATTGAAAGCTCATGGGTTTGTGGTTTATTTCCCAAGTTGCCTAATTTTCTATTTTGCCTATGTCTTTTGGGTTTGCAAGCCTTTTGATTCTTATGGTGAGAATTTAGTTGATTTCTTAGTTCTCTACCAATCATGATCTTCTTGTTGGCCTTCAAAGTGTTCTCAACAAGATTCCTCTTCAAATGTCTCTAGCCTATTTACTTTTTCTTATAGAAATGTTTGGTTAAGATGACTACATTTGATTGTTTACCATAAGAAACGAAAAATCTCTAACTGTCTATTGCTTTGGTTTGGGTGTTTCTTATTTGATCTTTAGGGATTTGATTTTTTGGAGCTTCTCTTACCTGGTTTCTTGATTGGTTCTTGTTTGTATAAAGTTTGAGCTTGGTTTTTATTCTATGCATCATTGGTATTGCTTTTGGTTGATTAATAATGTTCCAGTTAGTTGCAGGCTTGCTTAGGCCTAGTATGAGTAAAGCTTGAATTGATTTTATAGTTAATCTTTTTATGCACTGGTAGGAACAGAGGTGATCCCATATGGTTGCTACATACCAGATAGAAGGGGGACTACAAGAGGCTAGAACATAGTGGTGATGGTCTCAAGAAGAAGGTTACTGACTTATAAAATTGGTCATAAGGAAGATGGTATCTACTTACTGTTTGCAAGTAAAATTAGTTCGACCAGAGGCATAATCTTGTTAGTTACTTATTAATGGGGACTTGTTGTTCAGTTTGTTGGGATCCATTGTGGCAACCCTAACACAGGATGGACTTTCTCCTAGAAAGCATAGTGGTTAAGGCTTCAATTCTATGCTCTAGTTTTTTATGTTTGATTTTTTGAGTCAGTAGATCAATGACTAAATGCTTGTCTAGTAATTATGTATCTCTTTGATGGCTTTAAATTTTTCATTTATAAATGATATATTATGCATACCAAAAAATACATATATGTTTTAGTTACAATGGACATATTCATAAGTAAAATAATATACCAAGACAGTTTATGCTCGAGGACCTTGGGAATTGAATAACCAAAACTTTTACATAAAACAAACTGGAGAAATCATTAAATAATTCCACCTAATTTTGCTTTGTTCAATGTGGACCCTCTATTTCCTGATGGGTCCTACTTTGGATAGTAGTGATGAAAGGGGAATGTCTTTAGATGTGTTAGTATCGTTAGTTTCCTAGAAAGTTCAGATTCATACTTGAACCATCTATACATGTATTAGTATCAGTGGTTGTCTGGAAAGTTTAAATTCATTTTAGGGAAGGTGTGCCTACATGTTCCTATACTTCATATCAAATACCTCAAATGATGATTGTATTGAAAAGACCCTATGATAGTCACTGAGCTACAACATATACCAATGCTCATTAGTACCATAGGAAAATTATTCATCTTCCAAAATGTCGATGGAATCTCAGAGGCTTTAATTTCTTGGATTATATAGTCTAAAAATCTTTCTGGTGCAGATGTTTACCAAGTCAGTTGGTGGTATTTCTACATGGATGTTGATGCTATTTTGTGTTATTTATGATCTATTTATGCCTTTAGTTTGGTTCTCTTGGGTATTACATCTTGAAGAAGATTACATATTATGCATTTAGTTTGGTCCTCGTTTGAAACAAATCCTTCTGATTTCATGATACTCTTTAGAATGGAATGAAGATTTACCAACTGGAGTTATTCTCTATGTTGTCTCTTGGATAAGGCCCTTTTATGTGTTTAGTTTTCTATATGTTCCTCTTTAGATTAAGCTGCAAATTTAGTCATTTGTCATGGTTGTATAACTATAGAGAAAAAGTATTTTTGACCGAGTTGTTTCCTAGTATAAACTACAGGTAAAGCAAGAGTCTCTACAGTTGACTGTGGTAGTCATAATAGGCTGAGCAATTTTGTTTCTGTCATTTTCAAAATGGATGCAATGAAGAATTTGTCATTTGCTATCCAATAATTAATTTGTAAGGTTTCTTTTAGTCATTTTTGTAAACTAGTAAGAAATTATGTGAAAGACAAAGTTCTATATAGAAAATAAGAGATAAAGCTCTATACAGACAAAGTTCTATACAAAAACTAAGAGATAAAGCTCTATACAGAAAATAAGAGATAAAGCTCTACGTAGAAAATAAGAGTTTATCACCAAGCAGGGACAAAGTTCTATACAGAAAATAAGAGATAAAGCTCTAAAGGGTTTGTTTGGGTGCAAAAGGAGAGGTACATAAAGCTTATACATAAGAAGGCAGAGAAGTTTGAGGTGTCCTGGTAGGTTTTCCATGTGTCCATGGCCTATAATTGTCACTTTCATGTGAGAAGAAGATCCATCAGTTGTGGGAGTCTAATAATACATTGAACGTTGGTTTCTTAGGCGAACCATAGAGTTCCATCACTTGGTGACCATCAATTCTTGATATTCTAGGTCACTAGGTGGAAAATCATTGATTTGGTCACCCCTTCCAAGCAAACCACCGATCCAAGGGACCCCAAGAGAGAAAACCATTGGCCTACCACCTCTAGATATCACCATGGGTAGTCCCCAACCATTGATGACCATCAGATGTCACTCATCTAGGGGAACCATCGGTTGATGGCCTCTCAAGGTAGCTCATCTATGAGAGCCAAAACCCTAACTTACCCTAGAAGGGTAACACTACCAAACCAAGGTACAAATAGGCTCCCCATGGCACAACAAGATCAAGCATGATAAGAAAACATATAAGGAACATAAATCATGTGCCAAAATTCAATAAAAGTATTATATATGAGTATTTTCATAAAAGTCCAAAACATGCACAAAATTGCATAACTTGCACAAACAATGTCCAAAATGGGCCAAACTTAAAAAATAAGCTTGTCATATGATATAAAAACACCTCACAAGATTTGATTAAGGTTTTAAGCACTTAATTATGATGATTAAGCATGTTAAACTATATAACCAAGGTCAGGGGTCTTACACCTTTCTAAACCACAACTTTGTTTCTTCCTATGGTGAAGCCTTCTATGGCCTTTAATCAACCAATTTTGAGGTAGTTTCATCTCTTTGTTGCATCCTTACTATTCTATTGATCAGTTTTAGGTTTGCTGTGTTCTCTCTACATTTAGGTGGAGATTCTTCATCTATGACTTTGATGTGGCCTTTTGATTTCGCTTGAAATGGCTCTTCAGTGTTTTGATCACTACTTCCCTCCCCCTCACATAACTTCCATTTGGTCTTGTCATGGCATAGGCTCTTCTGTCATCCTCATGTTTCCATGCCTATGAAAAAATGTAGCGAAAACCACATATTTTGCATTTAAAAGATTTAGCTACATATTTTTTTACATATATAAATTGTAGTATATGATTGTATAACTAAAGCCTTCAGCTATATTTTTCAAAAAAGTAGTTAGATAATCCATTAGCTACAAATGCATATGTAGTTGGAAGAATAGCTAGATATTGACTTTACATATTTAAATGTAAGTGTAATTATAGCTAAATGTATAACTACAATTGCATATGTAGCCAATATGTAGCAAAAATATGAAGTTAAAACATTTTATATGTAGTTAATGTGTAGGGAAAGGCAGCAATTACTACACAAAGAATATATATATATATATATATATATATATATATATATAAATATATATATATATATATAAATATATATATATATATATATATATATATATATCTGTGTGTGTGTGTGTACTTGGAGTATGCATCTAGCTACATATGTAGTACCTTTTATATACATACACATATGTATAGATTGTCTATATATATATATATATATATATATATATATATATATATATATATATATATATATCTGTGTGTGTGTGTGTATGTATATATAGCGTAATTTTTTCACACACAAGATCTTTTAATAAAAAATTATAGTAGTTAGACCAAGTTATGCTCATTTTGCCAACAATCTTACCTTCATTCATACTAAAGCGTCGAATGTACATGGGGAGAACATATACCTTGCCCCTACTACACAACGTGGTAAAAGAAAAGGATATACATATATTAATGATTCAGTGAGGTCTATACACATCTTAAAAAAAGAGTGTATGTCTTTATCAACCAGTTTTGGCATCCTTATTGTCTTCTTCTTTTGTTCGATGAGTTGGTGATAGCCTGAGTTCTTGTTGTTGTTGCACCATCATGCAGAAGAGCATATGTTGGATCAAAATTACAAAAAAGATGATCTTGGTCTAGTTGTGTAGGGTTGCCCTCTTGCAGAGATATTTGTTCTCTCATCTTAGATTTAGTTGTTTTAGCTTCTCATCATGGTTGAGCAAGGTTAGTACCATACTGCAAAGCCATTTCTTGAACATGCACCAACTAAGAACTTAGCTCCTCATCATCTTTATAAGCTATTGTTTCTTGTTCTAGTCCATGCTAAGATATATATTAATATCCATTTAGCTGCTAAGGAACTATTAATATGCATTGTAAGTAGAGACATAAGAGCATTAACTCAATGTGGTATGATAACAAGTATCAACGATATATTCAATTATAAATTCATAAATGTTGGCGTAAAACTTATATTTAATCAAACTACCTCATAGACACATCATTTCATGTTCATCACCAAGTACCCAATCAAAATTAGGAGTATCAATCAAGACAAATAAAGGTGAAACTCGACAATATAAAATCATTCTCATTAAATCCTATACCTGAGAAGGGATGTTTGTTTTAATGAGAATTGAGAAGAACTCAACCTATGTACCAGTTGGATGCCAGACATCAACAGTTGAGGCTTTGTGGTTAAAATTGAGCTGATCAACCCAAATTTGACTAGCCTAGGAATATATCATTGTGGTCATCTTATCCATTTTTTACCACTCTACATTCAAGCCATAAAGAACAACAATGCTTCAACATAGAGATACCAAAAGTCAACAAATAAGATCATGAAGCGCCATAGAAATTATCATTGTTTCTAGAATCCACTAGTCAACTATGGTTTTAAATAGTGACAAAAGTTTTAACTAGCAAATGCACAAACCTAGACAAAATGGACCAACAACACCTTAGACCAAAAATCATCAAAAGTTTCAAATGACATAAGCAGAGAGCTTGATAAATAAGAATGCACTTGGTGTTGTTCACTATGCATCTTACCATGTAATCAACCAATATGAGATCTTTATTAGACCCAATCTCTTGGATGTCATTCTCCTCCATTTTGGCAACAACAACTGGGTCAAATTTCAAGAACCGATATCTATAAAAATCTAGGTTGGCTAATAGTTGAGGAAATGAAAGTATTAAGAAAAATTACAAATGAATGGGATAATGTATATGTAAAATATAGCATGCACTTATCCATGTTCCAAATGATATCTACCTATTTGTGATCAATGAGCATTCCAGATAGAGATAGATGCTCAAAATCTCACTAGAAATTAATAATATCAAGTGAATTTATTTATAACCATTCATGATCTATTTTATAAGAAGAAAAGAAACAATTTTTTGTGTTGGATTAAAATACCTATCATTATGAATCGAGACTGCCTAACATTCATCGGGATATAAATTATAATAATCATTTGTAGGCTTAAAAATACAAATCCTTTATTGGAAATGGCCTCATAAATGGATGTGTATATATAAATGAAACATACCCAGATTTTTACCCTCTTAGGGGCATTTAACATACTATATGTTAGTTGTTATTAGATATTTTAAAACAAAGTGTAGATTACCACTTGATTTAGTAATGCAACCACATATCCTAACTTCCTAACTTTCTACACCCTTGTCACTCCCATCATTCGTATCAAAACCTTCATCATAGCCATCATACATGGAAATTATATTTCCAGGGAACACCGTCTCAAAGTCTTTTCCACCTCTACCAAGTTTATTATGGTTGCATCATTTTCTTTCAAATGACCCCAAAAGTCCATGCAGAGATTGTGAAAACGTCCTATCCCAACTTGAATTAAGTCACACAATAAGGAGTCACTTGGAGTTTTGAGACAGAAAGAGAGGCGAGTTGGATAATCCTAAGTTACTCCTATAGATCCCTATGGGACACACCTTTTGAAGGTGTTTGAACAGGATTAACTCCCTCTTCTTTACTGTGGTGATGTACATGGTCCTCTCCTTGATCTGCCTTTGCATCGTTTCTATACACATGGTTTTAGTGGAAAACTAAGATCCAGTGTTGGGACCAACTTTTGGGTTGGGGTCAAGAGGGTTGTTGTAGTTGTAGCTCGGGAGTTTTGTATTCATGCAAGTTATATAGGAATGGAAATCATGACACTGAAGCATAAATTACATTGTTTTCAAGATAGGACACAACCAATGCATGTTGGATCAACAATGATATGTTGGATGGTTCTAAAACTGCCACTGGGGCAACCCAATATTCATCAGCAGCTCAAATAGATCAGAGCTCTAGTGCCAACTGTGAAACCTTTGCCTTGATTCATAGTGATCAAGTTAGAAACCTTGATAGAACATGTAAATTTGTGTATAACAATCTATAGTAAACGAAGAACCTGGTCACTTAATAGATATGACTAAGAAAAGGCTGAAGGAGATTTAGAGAGTACCTGGTACCATCAACACATTTAGCAAAAAATTAGTTGAATTACATTTGGAAAGTAGTGAGCTAATTATTTTCCATGTAAACTATCCCTCTTTATCAGGAAGTTTTGTTGTAAAGTCATTACAACAACTTCCTTACTAGAAATAAAAATGAAAATGACATATAAAATGACAAATGGCCTGATTAAAGGGTTTTTGGTTTAGTTCAACAAGTGGCATGAGTCTTGCAAGTGCAATGTACATTATCTTATGATGTTGACGATCTAGAGAGAATGATCAGGATCTTGAGAAACATAAACCACTAGATTAGCTTTGTAGTTGTTTTTTCTAGAAAGAATGTGTAGCTACTTAGTAGCATTTGAAGGTAGTAAAACTTCACTTTTGTAGAAATGATTACATTAGGAAGTGTTGGTTTGTTGATGCCACTAGAAAGCAATAGATTTGGAGAGAAGTAGTTGAGGGTCAAAACATTTCTATGGGCATGCATGTGTAATGGTCTCATGACAAATGTAGAAGACACACAAGAAAACTAATAATGATCATCATTGTCACATGCGCCAAACCATGGAGGAGACAAAACTGCACCTACTATGAGATTGTAAGGTGGTTGAGGAAGTATGGAAATTCCCAAAACATAACCTGAGCAATGAATTATTTTAGGAGAAGAAAGACAAAGTGTGGTTGAAGTTGAATATGAAATCAAGGATTGGAGAGAAATGGAGTACAACCTTCATGTGGTGTTGTTGGGAGCTATGGAAGGCAAGAAACTGTAGGGTCTTCAAAGCTAATTAAGTAAGCACAATATAAATATCACAGAAGAAATAAGAATCACAAACTAAACTGGAGAGATTTTACCAAGGATGAGGTGAAGAGAAACCATGCACACAAAGATACTTTGACAACTGAATGGTATCTAGATGAGGATGTTACTATCAAAAGCCAGATGCATGCAATCTGTGGTGGCAAGGGATAAGGAGGGCGTCTGAGTGAGTGTACAATGTGAAACACTGCATGGTGCAAATTAAGTCATGGCAGAATTGATCAAAGCCATAAAGTTGGGACTATGACTACAAACTAGCATTCAACTCATTGAAGCCTATATTGAAACAAATTTACTTACATTATGTGAACTGCTAAAGGTCAAGATACATGTAATATATATTGATATGCCTTATCATAATATATCAACTCGCACTACATGCATGATAAATATTAGATGTGCAAATTGCATCTCACTAAGAAGCTACAAAATTTGTGTTCATAAAGAAATAGGGGGACATTGAATTATACCCACCACCCTATATCACATATATAAAGAAAGGAATATGTGGATCATGATGAAGTATTCCTTGAAGTCTTTTCTTTCTATAAGCTAATAAAAAATTATTTTGAGGGATTCCTGAGTCAACATCAAGATGATAATAGCAGCTAACCATTGTGGTGTGGTGTCTCATATGACAAAAGTCTCAAGTTCCTTCCCTTCCCTATGTTGAAGGTTATCCTATTACTTGTTCAATAATGTTGTCTTTTTTGACTCCCCACTTATTTCAGAAGTGCATAGGATCATGGACTCTTTGAAGAAGTCTCTATGCATAGGAGAATGTCAATTAGTAACAACATGAAATAGTTTGGTGAAGAAGTGATATTTAAGTGAGTTACTAAACTGGCAACTCATTCCTTCTATCACTAATATGACATTTAGACCAAATTGAAATAAGATTCGTGCTTGGTATGACAAGCAGTGCTTAATGTTGAATTTTTGACACCTCCTTCCTCTCTTTTGTTTTACTATTTACTCAAGTTTTGATATCAGATTTTACATTGGTTTGGTTTTCCACATGTGTACTAAGTGACTCAATAATATCAGTCCTTATCTTTGTAAACTAATTTGTTGAGAAAATGAACCCATAAAAGCAACTTATCATCATTGTAGCTGGCTTGGCAGCTATTACACACTATATATTCAGCATACACTATTGTTGCAAGTCTTAATGAGTGCATAGAGTTGTGTAACTTCTTACATATAATTTTGATCAAGTAAAGAGACAGAGGAGAGACTAAAATGTAGGACAACAAAATAAAAAGTTAAAGAACATGAATAGTCATTAATGGATGAAGTGGGTGTCTTCATCAGTCAAGCTAATTCATGTTAACCTTTTATCTAGAGTTATTCCTACTCATTTCTTGATCAGTCAAGCTTATTCATGTTAACCTTTTATCTAGAGTTAGTTCTACTCATATTTGACGGTCTGTAGAATAATGTTAAATGAAGAGAAACTAACCAGTATAGAAATTTAGCTTCTTCCAACTATCATGTGGTAGGCTTTAATAAGTAGAAGAATAGAGTGTCCCCAAACATTTGACCTTTCTAGTTAAAAAACTTTATCATCTATAGAACACAATTGGATGATGTGGAACATATACTAATTGCACATGATTACATGATTAAATATTTTATCTATAAGACATACCATCCAATTGTTGGCAACTGATGCAGAGGTCAAAGTATATATTTATTAGTCTTCATTGTGAGGGATAGAGAAGAGAGGAAAGAAAGTATCCTTTGTTTCTAAGGGTTTGTTGCTCTAATAGCTTCTGTTGTTGTCTGGTCACATGTCACATTAATAACTACATGAGTTAGGGATATGAGATAACATAAAAATTTGCTTCTTTGTATTCTTACCTTGAAGAGATCTTCTTCACCATTGATAAGAGTGGATTATTTTTCTAGTAGTGTATTATTTAATGGAAATGTTCAACCATCAGAGATACATCTATATAACAATGAAAAAAGGCACCACATGTTTGTTACAATCAAAGAACCCAACTCAAATTCATATGTTGGTGAGAAAATCAGTTAGACAACAATGTCATATGTCATTATTTGACGTTATTATGTGTGTTCTGTACTTCTTCTTCAGATGTCAATCAATATAGAGAGTCTTCCAAATGGACAAATTGTTGTAAGATCATATTACATATGGTGTCATCATGTTTTGCATGGATTTATATTGATTGATATGCCTAAATGCACAAATAATATGAAGGCAAATCTTAAATATATATGTATTGTGTCATGTTTTTATTTGTAAGTATGAGTTTCTATTCTGATTACAAAGACTATAGTTTGAATTATTTGTCTACTTTGCATCATGAAATTCAATGTATTAGGAGAATGCCTCAACTAAATTCAAACTAGTTGAATATTGTCCACGATTCCAAGTCCTACACCTTTGCAAGAGTGGTAAAATCCTTTAAAAATGAGGGGCACTAATATCATGGTGAGATAACATTGATCCTTTTAAAATGAGACACATATAAATGGTGAAATAACACCAATCTAAAGAAAAAATAGATGGTTACCATACTCAAACCTACTCCTACTCCTACTAACCTAATAAAATTAATAGATCAACAATGTATGACTTCGTGACACGGAGTCCATCGTCACATAGAAGTGCTAGAACAAAGTTATTTTTGCTGAGTGAATTCCTAACTCAAATTCTATGTTAGCTGCCATGTAGTGGTGGGCACAAATTCATAAGGAGGTTAGTTGTAGCTTCATCTATGGAAAAAATTATGAGGTAGTGGTTGTTGGTCCCCAAGGTATAAATTTTAAAAATGAAATGATCCTATGGCTGGGTTCATAAATGCAACTAACGATGTAGCAATCCTATATAGAATACATGTCACTATGCATGTGGTTTTTAGAGTTATAATAGCAATGTTGTTATCATGGTTGTGAAGCCTTTTTTAGATAGCTGGTTGGTTAGATTTTGCGACTAATAGATTTGCAATCCTATTCTATTTTGGATCACCTACCTCCCTAATTTGTAAGATTTAAGTGGAAGTTCGTGAAAAAAATGTGAATAAAATATTACAGAATTTGAACAAGGGTTAGTTCTCTCCCGCAAATCTTCAGTGACGTTAACAAGGCCAAGATGAAGTTTGAAGAGGTTATCTTCTTACATACATATAGAGAGAGTAAGTGGTGGAATCACGCCTTACGAGTTTTGGTTTGAGAGGAATATATGTTCTATATGGACTATATTGTTCTATGTAATATTGTCTTTTAATTAGGGAACAACAAAGCAAATGATCCTTCTATCCCAACACCAACACTATGAAATATTTGTTCTATGTAATTGGTACACAGAATCCCTTTTTAGATATTAGAAAGGGAAACTTGAAAAATTACATAGGAGCTTCTACACAAATGATAATGATTAGGGGTACCATGCTTAAGATGAACTACAAAATTAATACATTCAGACCTAATATGGAAATTATTTCAATTTACTCGAAGGGAACATTTCATTGAGATGAAAATCATATATGAAGTTACAAGTTCACTTACTTTCTAAAATATGACCATTGGTTGGTTTTAGGATTTGCAAGAAATTGAAAAATAATTGATGACAAAGTTCTTTATCAAGCATTAACGATACTTGAAAATATCAAAATATAGTAATTCCCAAAGATAATCCTAGAAACAACCATTTAGCTTGATATTGTGGGAACATGGAAATGATACAAGTAAAGTAGTATTTCCTACATCTTAATTACTTTCATAATATGTTATGCACTAGGATAAACACTATCCAAAAACTTATAGGGCCTTGAACCTTGCTAAGAGTGTCCAAGACATGGGTTGCAATTAGAAATTGTGCAAAACATCCACCTTATAAGCATGCTAGATAGGTAAGAAACAATTATTGAAGTGCAATATGATTATTGAATTTTTACTAGATGGATACTAGGAATACCAGTATGATACATGAATATTTACATATCAATATGATAACTTATGGGATTTTCATGTTATTAATTATGTAATATCATAAGAATTGCTCATCCTTGAACTTGATTCACCAAAATAATATGGATATGTAAGAAGTTTTCCAGTCACACAAGGGAGTCAATAATCAAACACATTTTTTAGAGTAGAATGAAGAAGTTTAAGAATAGTTATATAAGAATATACTTATCATTTTGATTTTTTTCTAACCTTGAGATAAACTCGTCTAACATGACTATGCATAATTAGATATTTGTACCTAAACCCAGTAAGGAAAAAAGGATGAATATATCCTAGATCCATGGATGACAATACTACTAACAATATGGTAAGTTCAGATTTCAAGGAGAATATAAATGATGATAGCTGACAAGGGCAACCATATTAACTAAAGAACATACATTATTTCGTGTTTGCTTCCCTGTAGATATATAATTACAAGTGTGTGTCTTTTCTCTCTTCTATCTAATCTACCTTAAATATATGATATATTATTAAGTTGTCTTGGAGTTGTAGAAGCTCTTATGTGAGCCTACTTGTAGAACCCAAACTGTACAAAATATAACCTACAAACAAAATGTGCATTGATAAGAACAACATAAAAACAAAATTTAGCCATCATATTTTTTTGGCAAAGCAATATAGAACCATTTTGGTGTTCAAATGTAGTATTTTTAAAACACAATCCAATAAGTATTTGTAAGTGTTACCCATGTATTTTTAACAACATTTTATAAATATGGATATGAAATACATAGAAAAAAAATCATTTTAGAAAGATTTCAAGAGTTATAAATGAGAATCCTAAATGAGCATAAGTTGAATGATATTCTTATTTCAAGAAATCCATAAAAATGAAATGATTGGACAAGTTAGAGAAATGAAAATGGAATGATACAAATATTGAAAGTCACCATTGTTCTGAATCTACATCAAGTATCATGTAATTGTTTTAGTATATTCACTAAAATGGCAGTTGGCAGAGCTCCACCAAAAAGCTTATCATGTAATTGTTTTAGTATATTCACCCAAATGATAGCTGGTATAGCTCCACTAGAAAGATAAACATCATCAAACATGTGAAAGGTATATCATTGGAGTAAATATCAAACATAAAACTTATACATAAAAAGGGAAAAAGATAGTCAAGAATTGATAAAAAGACCTTCAATATAGATTTTAGAAGACCTACAAGACATCCAACTTTAGGAACATGCAGACGAAGAAACCCAGACCATGAGAAGAACTACCCTGAATGATTTTGAAACATAAACCTCAAATATGAGTTGTTGGGTAAGAAGTATATAACATTGTGAGAAAATGTTGCGTGAAATATAAAACTAAGACATCTTTTCCCAACATCTCGCTTGTTTTATGCCTCAAGCAACCACCTTAAACCCAGTAGTGACGTACTTTCACCTTTGTTACCATGAAAGGTACCCCAACCCTTCATTCTCCTAACCCTCGATCAAGGTCATTATTGCTCCTCCTCCATAGGAACTACATCTCTTTTTCTCCTTCCCCTACCTCCACCCTACAAACACCCATTACCTCTCCTCCACCATATATTAGAACCACCACAACCACTTATCCCTCTACAACATAGAGGAAAGGGAACTCATGGTGATGGAAGTTTTAAAGGCTGAACAGGAGAGGCAAAGGATGGTGGTGGAATGAAGGTGAGAGAAGGGAGGAGTGACACCAACCATAGAGGAAGAGTGATCGTAACTATAGAGGAGAATAATGGTATGAAGGAGGGGAAAGTAGCACTTTCATGCTAATGTGAAATAGAGTAGCACCGGTACAAGTGTGATATGTTGTTTTTCTCATCTGCGAGCTTCATTGGTAATGAATATCGTCTCATAAGTGGTCATGAATGTCATGTTGTTGTTAGTATGCAAGAGACAGAGGCTAACATTCTATTATGTTGTTATAGCATTGATAGGTATAATACATCAAAGAAATTTAACAAGAGTCAAAATTCATCGAACAATAGGACACTAATTGGATAAGAGTCAACAATTCAAATATATATATATATATCTATAAAATAATTTTCCAAAGTAGAGGTTTAGTAAAGAGGAATTTAGTAGTGAATTGCATTTGAATAATCCTTGAAGTGATCGTATGTTGCAAATTTTTTAAATGCAAGAATGAATGGATCTCGATTGCCTTTTTATCCAAAATCTTGACCAATGTGATGTTTACTTGATACAAAAAATTAATATATGAGAAGATATATACTTTCCAAACTAGAATCAAAACAACCACTCAGAAAAAATGGAAGTCCATTAGGATTCAAAAGAGATTATTAACGCTAACAATGGGTTAGAAATAAATAATAACTAAACAAATGACAACATTCTTTCTCTTATGGTGATTGATTTATTTGAAATACTCTTCTCAAGGTACTAATAGATTGGCACATCTAATTTTGATGGTTGATCCAAGAGCCATCATCATCCCTTCCATGCTGGTTGGTGAAGGAATATCGATGCTCACTAAAAAAAATGAAGATAATTTTGTGTAATAATGAAAAATGATAAATAAACAACTGTACAAAAAACTAGATAATCATCACACTATACTCTAAAGGATAAATTAGAAATGAAAAAAACATTATGCAAAAGGAAATATTGGAAATAAAAAAAACATCAGGCTACAAGGTAGATCTGATTAACTCAGGGGAAACCAAGAGGCTAACAACCATCTGAACATTCTCCTATTATGAGCCATGGTCTACCTTTCCTAACCTCCTCCATTTTTCATGTTCTTCAGCCCTATTTCATTATATATGATGGGCACAACTTTTTGTATATCATGTACCATAAAGCCATTAAACAATTTCCCATATTAAATATATTAACAAGAGCATTCCAGTTTAATCTTGAGTTCTTTGTTGATTGCCCTATTTACTAATTTGTCTACCAAAAACCAGTCTTCGGATATATAAAATACTAGAGTGCAATAAACAATACATCTTATAAAAAATGTGCAATTATTGGTTACAATTGATGAAGATGAAAGGGTATTGGATAATCTATGATATAGAAGTGATGATGGAATGAATCTAAATAAATTTCTAGGAAAGTTAATCAATAATAAATAATACCATAGGAAAAGCAAGCTAGAGCCTTTGCAAAACTTCTAGTGTCCTTTCCTTTACAGTGTACAGAATACAATAACACTAAGAGAAGATATACCTATTGACTATAGTACAATATGCCTTGATCCATCTCTATATAGTATATCACCTTAGATTGATGGTCCAAAGAAGTAATTATACGTGTATGTATTAAAATAAGATCGGCTAACATGCATAGGACATTGGGCCATTCTCTAAAAAACCTGGCACAGAAATGAACAAGCAATATGAAGTGATCATATGGAGTTGCCAAACAATATCATGAAGTCAACAAGATTTTAAGCACATCCAAAATTATGGTTCTATAATCTCTCTATATATATGCTATGATTTGGAAAATCACATAAAAAATTTAGCAAATTTCTATTAAGAAATTTCGTATAGCACAAAAACAATAAAACAAACTTAGAGAAATGGGTTAGCTATATTGAGAATAGGAAAGAAACAAGTACAAATTACTCAATGTATATGAAAATGGATCCAAGAAATCTTCAATCAAGACCATATTAGCAAGGTTAACAAATTAGTGGAAGAATAGAGTTTTGATCTGAATCATTGGAGGAAGAAAAGAAATTTCAGAGGGACCAATCATAATAAATTCAACTAGATACAACTACACATCATATTTCAAGATAGATAATATGACATTTTCTATTATGCGCTTCTTTATTGAATGGTTGCAGGAAAGTCAAAGAATAACCTTGGGTAGGTGAATCCATCCACGAGAATGAATTTGAGGACAATAAGTTCCCTTCTAGTGCCAGCAATGATCATGGAATTGCAGATGCCAACAATTGCCCTCAAGTTCCCCAGCCATTTGTCAGACCAAGAAGATGAGAGGCAATTGCTTGAAGAACCTACAACAACAAGTAATCAAGAAATTACATTGTGAAGCAATGTCCAAGTTGAATTAAGAGCATGGCCTTTGAGAATGCATGAACATAGGTTGTTTTCCTTAGTTGATATTATTTTGGCATACCTTCTTACATTGTTGAAAATTCACCACCATTTGAATCTACATTTACATGGAAATATTAGAAAAGAGCCAAAAGATACACTAAAATATATACAAGGCTCATACCCTCTAAATAGATAAACATGCTCATAAGGACAGGAAAGGCTCTAAGATGAAAGGAACTTTAGAATTATATTGTTGAGGTTGTCTTTATTTCCACTAGGGCAACAACAAATATGGAACTACCTATATGAGACTATTTTTGTTACCACCAGCAAAAAATGCACAACTACTATGTTTAATACATCACATCCATAATTTCTTTCTAGAGAACATGCACATAAGTTTAAAATCAAGCCTTTACATAAAAGTAGTCTAATCATTAACCAATACTCTAGAATATTCATATTACAGCCTTGTGTAGTAAGAGAAATGGGAAATAAGGTTAGATAATTTGGATGAAACAATTTATATCAATCTAAAAAATAATTAAAAACTCAATAATTCGGATGACAAACCTTTGTATATCATGTGAATAGACCAGCTCTACATTAATCAAAATGTTTATTCTAGACCTATAAAATGTGGGAAAATAGCATATAGATAATTCTAAATGAACTTTTTTTAGTTGCCTCGCTCCAAGAAGTTTACCACAATAATAAAAATCATTATCTAAAATTATTATATAGACATGTTAAACTAATAGCACTATGAAATAAATATCAAACAATGAGTAGCTGATGTGCTCCTCCCAATGGAGTTACACACTACTCCATTGGGATTTGAATAGATGCAACTATGTGGATGGAAGTACATGGGTGGATTCACTTTCAATATTTGTATTGACCTAAACTCAAATGACCTACTTCTATTAAAACACTAACCCACAAGCGCACGGGGTCGTGTCATAGTATAGGTAAGGTGGCAAGTATAAGGATCAATCCATAGGAAAAAAAGGGGGCACTAGATCTAGGTTAGTTTTTGGGTGCTAGGTTCCTACTGTGGAGTCTAGGGTTGAAGGGTTTAAAGGTGATGTTTTGATTGTTAAACTAAGATGAGAAAGAAAGAAAGACAAGAAAAAACAAAGCCTAAGTTAACCCTAGTCAATTAATTCTACTAAGCGGGAAAAGGCAAGGCAAGGTAAGAAAAGAACAATCTAAACTAAGGCAAGCAAGAAGAGAATTAAACTACACTAGACTAGAAAATAAGGGAAAAGGGCAAGTAAACACCTAAGCTAGCAAGAACAAAGAAACAACATGACAAAAAGCTATCTAAGAAAGAAAAGAGCTAATTAAGCTATCACTAGCTAAGCAAGATGGAAACTAGGATTTTAAAGCAATTAAGGGAAACATGGGCTGTTTAGGGGATGCACTTATCATTTAAGTTGGGGGTTACAAATGAACATTATGATCCCATTTTTATTATCCAAACCAAACAAAAAGTTAGAGTCTAATGAATTAGCCTAAGCTACTAACTGGCTATGGATATACTGGGTTGTGTATAGGGGTTTCTAGTCCCTAACACTACCTACTACCCTTGCGAGGCTCAATTGGGTTAGGGCTTAGGTATGATTCAATTAGAGTCTAAACAAGACTAGGTTTCTAGGTTAGATGATTTTAGGATGATCAGGGGTTGTGACTAGTAATGGGAGTGGAAGTGAGTTTTTAGGCTGAGACTAGTAATTCATGGTGATTGAGATAGAATTAGAACATTATCATTAGCAAATGGAATTACAAAGTTTACATATCATTTTCCCCCAGTATGGTATCAAGTTAACATTTTACGCCCCGAAATAGCACACCCAAGGGGCCTAACTACTCATAACAATGCAAAGTACAAAAAGAAAGGAGAAAGAGGTAGAAGAAGCCATGGATCTCGGTGTAGATGAAGAATTCCTCCATTTCAGCTGTTATAGGGTGTCCTCCTCTCTCCTCTAAGGTGTAGGGGCATGGAATGAAGGTGGAAATGGGTAGAAATGGTTGGAAGCTAAGGGTTTTGCTGGTGGAAATGGTGAAATGGAGTGGAATGGAGGTGGAATGGCTAAGGGGTGAAATGGGGATCTAGGAGGTGGTAGAAGATAGCTAACCTCGTGTTAGAGCCACCACCAAGGTATATATAGGTGTGGGGGAAGCACTAGGTCAAGTAGCAGTGCAAAGTAACTAGGTTTTTATAGGGTGCACGGCCATGGTGGGGAGGAGTGAGAGCAGTCGTGGTTGATGGGGACGACCTTTGTGAGAAATGGTGAAAAATCATAGGGAATAGGTTAATTTTATATTGAAGGTGGCACAACCATGTTGTTCACCACAGTCGTCGTGGGGCTAGGGTATCACGGTCGCGGTGGCTCAAAATGCACAAGCTGTTCTCTGCTCGACGGCAGTTCTTGCTCTGCTGCTACATAGTTGTGCAAGGTGGCACCACTGTTCTGGGTCAGTTTATCACGTCCATTCTGTGTGGCACGACCATGGTAATTCAAGATTTACTCCAAGGTGACTCTATTGAATTATGTGTACTAGCATCGCCATTCTTTGGTACCACGATTGTGTTGGTCTCTGGATTAGCACTTAGACTTGACTCTTTGGATTTTCTTGGACATCCTTTCTTTAATGGATCTTTGGCCACTAGGTGAAGGTTGAGGGAGCATCAGACTTCACTTTCGGTCTCTCCAAGGGTAGAGACACCCTAGGATCACTCCTTCTCTCTCTCTCTCATCAAGCATGGTCCAACTGCCTAAAAATATGTAAATAATGTCCATAAGTGTATTTTACACAAATATGCATACTGAGGGAGATAATGTGTAATCTAACATGTATAGATGTGATTGAAACACAATATGACACAAGGTGAAGCCCTAAAATTATGATGAATTGGTAACTTCCACTACAAGACCTATGATTTAGCTACTTTTATTTTACCAATAAATATTTTATATGTAGCCAAAGACACCTTTGCTTAAAAGTGTCATATATGTAATTAAAAATGTAGTAATTGTTTCCCGCTCCTATCAACTACAAATTGGGTACAATTCTATATGTTGAGACCTTTCACTTGACCGTATTTATCTTATTAATTTCCACATGCATACATGCAATATAAATATAGAATAACTTTTGAATCTGGCACACCCAAATTAGCCACACCAGCAAGTTTTTAATCCTTCGCGGAAACACATTTTCATTTCTCCCGCTACTTTTTAATCCTTCGCGGCAACACATTTTCATTTCTCCCGCTACTCTAATCATAATCCACTAGTTATCAAAAAAGAAAATGAAAATAAATCTGTGACCTCAATATTCATCTACGAAATCCCTATGTCTCTCTGTTGTATACTTCATCGTCGTGATGCTCGGGCCGACACTACTACCTGTGGGGGTTCATCCTCCGAAAGCTGCAAAAATGAGGTTGTCAACTTTGAGATGAATGCTATAAAAGGCACATAGGACATCTCCACTACCCCTGACACACCAAGGGGTGGTACCACCAGTCACACTAAGGGTTTTGTGTGGTCTGTTTACAAAGACGGAGCACGCGTTGGTGCCGACAGAAGAGCATTATTGGGCGTAACTAGTTACAGATCAAGAGTGAAGGAATTCGAGTTGTTTCTATATTGGGTATGGATCATGTTAACATTTTGGTGAATGTTGATGCAAGGATCTAAAAGTCAAAAAGTCCTATTTTTCTGAGTTTGATCACTCTCTCATTCTATATGGACGCATGATTCTTCAATTAGTACGTCATTTCGTCTTTGTTATTCATACTCGTTCTTCTTGGGAAGAACGTTTCGGTCCACATTTAATGATACTGGCATCAACATCTTAAAGGTTGTTGTCAAGATGCCAGATTCGGTAATGTAGGCCTTATATATTTTCCCCCTCTTTTCCTCGATGTCTCTGGTTTTTGGTAAATGTTTTTTTTTCTTAGTGAATGAAACCCATTAGACTCTTGTTTTCTTCATAATATTATTTTTCTACATGATTGCAGGAAAGAGTGGTAAAGTGCTAGTCATTGATGATAGCACACTCAATGTAGAAGGTGAAATGACACACATCTTGTATAGTCAAGGGTATGATTCTAGGTAAAGCAAACAAAATTATTATTCTTTGTCAATGTAATGTCTTTTCTAGTTGCCATCTTCTAGTTACTCATGAATCCGAACATTACTTTTCTATTTCGTAGATTTCATGCCTCAAGTTTTACAGAGATTTCTGTTAAGGGACTAATTTTTTCATTCCATAATGGGCAGGAAAAGGGGTTCGATATTACCCATATAAGTACATATAATCTATATGCATTCCTGCTACTTCCTTCTAGAAAAGAAACATTTTGTACCTATCAAAATGTTAGTATGTGTTTACTTCATGTCAATTCTATTGAGTTTCTAATATATTTTTAGGCTCTCATTTTATTTGGTTACAATTTCTCTTTCCATTTTTCATGACCAAAGTAGTGTTATTTTCTCGAAAATAAAAAGTTGTTTCCTAAATATTAGCACTTTCATTGTTTGATATTTCCTTTGTATGAAGGCTTTTCATTTAGTTACAAATAACACACTGACTCACTTGCAAAGCATATCATTATTATATGTCATACTAGGATGACCCCCAGTTCTATAATGATTTGTAAATCGACCAAAATTGTTACAAGAATGATTAGATCAGGTTCATTGAAGCTCATGGGGCTATGCTCCCTATATATTAGTTGGGCCCTGAGTATATCATGTAGGTTCTGGTCCGGCTGGGCAAAATGGCAATCACCAACTGGGAGTGGCTTTACCAATTAAGGATACAGTTATGGTGTCTATGTATACACTAATGTCTCCTACGGTAATCAAATAGGCTATGGGGTTGTTGGTTGTTGTAAAGGTAGTTCTGACCCTCCTATTTCACTTAAAAGTGGGGGGAAACATGTAGTATGTGTGTGGATACTTCGTTCAAACCAACTAAGGTTCAAGGTACCCGGATCCCTAGAGGTCAGATTCCGGTCAAGGTGCAAGTTATGGAGCTTTGTGCTGAGGTTTGTTTGTGACCGAATTCACCACAAAGATATCAGAACACTTTGTGAGCTTTTTTTACTAGTAAGAAGTATTGGTGGTTTATTTCAATAGTCATATTTGTAATAAAACTATTATATTTGCTGACATGTTACATACATAGGATACACATCATTATGTGATTCTAAGAAGCATCAACGGGGACATCTTTGATTTAGATTGGGTGATGGCCATTGTGTTGGAGACCCAAAATTGCAAAGGAGGTTCAAGGTAACCAAGTTAAAATGAATGTTGGAGGCACCCAAATTCAAGATTTTGAGGTGTCTTTTTACTACAGAAAAAGCATCCTACTTATGTAAGAAAGGGGGAAGCTGACTTGTAATTAATATGGCATGTATTCACCTTCCAAAACATAGAATTTTTTCTTACAACACATACTAAGTTGACTTGATAAAATGCCATCCTACATATCTAGCATGTTTCTTATCTTTGTCAAGTTTTCTCTACATTTTTTTCATCAATTTTCATTGCTACACAATATTATCTTCTTTTGTGACTAGTGGAAGTCATTTTTTCTTCATTAATTAACATGGAAGGGATGACGATGGCTCTAGGCTCCGGCCGCAGGATCATGTGCACTAATATGTTAGTACCTTGAGTAATGTATTTCAATAAATCAATCACCATATGAGAATAGATGTTGTCATGGTTTAGAAAAAGTTTGTTGCTAACACATTGGTAATATCTGTGATATCTTTTGAATTGTGATGGTGTTTTTCCTTCTATTTAAGTATGTGTGTAGTGCGATATTTCCCTCTTGCTTAGTATTATAGTTTTATCCATCTAGTGCACATTATGAATTATGAACTATCTTCGATTTTGTATCTATTCTTAAGAGACACATGCTTCTTTTGTTATATATGACTTATTATTTATATTAGAACTGATTTGTATTCACTCAAAAAAAATAGATGTGGAGTTTATGCGACATTTTTTGTTTTCTACCTAACAAGAGGTATTAAGTGGCTGAATTCATTCCAGTTTTGTAGTTGTATGCCTTCTTCAATATTCGTATTCTATATCAAGTAAACATCATATGAGTTAGGATTTTATCTACAAAGGCAATTGAGATCCATTCATTCTTGCATTTAAAAGTTGTAGCATATGGACACTTCATGAATATACTATACTACTAAGTGGTATGTTTGTCTTTACTAAACCTCTACATTTTGACATTGTATTACAAATCCATTTCTGAATTGATGACTCTTATCCAATGGGTCGCCTGATGTTAAACTGCTCTTATAGAATTCTTTTTCATGTAGTTTCACCCTATCAATGCTATAAAAATATCATACAATGTTAGGCTTAGTCACTTGCATAATAATAACAACTTAACATTACTTGACGAGGTACAAAATCATATTGTTTACCACCGACACTTATAGAGGAAAACACAACATGTGACAGAAAGTACATGCTATGCACCTCACACATGAGGAAAAGTTCTTGTCCTTTGACAACCCAACACTACTACATTTTTGGCCAGTAACGTCACTTGCCATAGCGTCATTTTTACTAGAATAACTGACCTAATCGACTATTGCATCGACTTTATCATAAAAACCGAATTTATAGGTTTTCTACGGTGAAAATTAGTGCTATTTTGGTTTCCTGCCTCGATCTATAGGGTCAGTTTTTTCAAATAATCGATGCTATAGGGTCAACAAAAAATGCAGACACCGCTTTGGAGCTCTAGGGTCGGTTTTTTTCAAATAATAGACCCTGACCTCTAGGGTTGGTTTTTTCAAATAACCAACCTTATAGATGGTCTCAAAAATTTCGGGCACCACTTAGTCTGTAGGGTCAGTTTTTTAAAATAACTGACTCTATAGACCCTGACCTCTAGGGTCGGTTTTTTTAAATAACCGACCTTATAGATGGTCTCAAAAATTTCGGGTACCACTTAGTCTCTAGGGTCAGTTTTTCAAAAAAGTGACACTACATCCCCAACCTGTAGCGTCAGTTTTTTGAGATAACCGATGTTATAGGTCGGGCTGATATTAGAGCAAAGCCGAGCTGTGTTTCAGTGTGTTTCAGTTCATTTTGTTTGTCTCCCCATTCCTGCTCCCGTGCCTGAAGAGAAGCAAATTGCCGCTGCTTCTAAGGTCACCTTCCCAACCATCTCCGCGCTCGAAGAGAGGCAAATCGACACCTTTCTTGGATGACGACGCCCAACCGCCATTTTCTTCTTTGGACGGCGTTGACCCTTGTAGATCGACCACCATCTTTGGCACCATACACTTTGGATGACGACGCCCAGCCACTTTCTTCCCTGAACAATGATGATGCCTACGGCGCTACAAGGGTCGCACACCTTCTCTCTCCAGGCCTTGTCCCGCACAAGCTCCCCCACCGTCCGGTTCTTCTCAAGGTAGCACGGTTGTCTCCGCCGCCTCACTTTTTCATTTTCTTCTTACTGTCATGCAACTGACCAGGTAGCATGGTCGTGCTGGGCAGTACGGTCGTAGTGATGGCACAACTGTGCTGGGTAGCACGGCCATGCTGGATGAGTTGTAGAAACTTCAAAATTTGTCAATTTTGCATTTGTTAATTCTTACTACTCATCTAAAATTGATATATATTTACCCATAATTAATACATTATAACATTATTGAAGCATGCATTTGTGTGGTTGCATGTGCTATTGACTTGTTGTTGACTTGCATATATTTCTTTTGCATCATACAAGTGAGGTATAATATTTTCACTCTCCCAATGTGCCATTTTATTTGACTAGTAAATCAACCAATAATAAAAATATGTGTTCTTTCATATTTGCATTTTGTTATCAGTCACATATGTAATCATTATATACATTCTAGAATTATGATGGTAGACATTGTGTAGTCTCAGATTGATACTTTAGGGTTTAAATATGAGATCATTGATGCATGATGTTTAACTTAAAATATAAATATGACAATAATACATTTATGCATCAACTTAGAAACTCGTTCAAAATTTACTCATTAGTTGTTAATTTTGGATAGTCCCCAGTTTGGGACTGGTTTTGGATATTTAATATCACTTAGGATGTAATATGTTTAGTTTTAAAGAAAATTTTAGTAGTATTTCCTCATATGTTCTTTGGGTGCATATGTGAGTGGTTATTTGCCATTTACATCGGTGTACTTGGAGAACTTAGGGGAAATGCTGCTGAAATTTTCTTCAAAACTAAACATACATTATACAATTACTAGTGAGATTAAATATTCAAAAATGGGATAGGTGCTAAACTTTATTACAAAAGTAATTAACTTCCTATCAATAAAAACTTACAACTTATAGTATCAATATTAAATGCTCAGTTTTATAATTAATTTTAATGTGATATAGAAAATGGATCAAATTTGGATGTCTATCAAGAACCATTACAGTCCAGAGTTTGCCAAAGGTCTTGATGAATTTATCAGATTTGCTGAGGAACATAGGACACTACCTACAAATAGGTTATATTGTCCATGTAGAAAATTTTGGTAACAATTTGAAAGTTGATACTGCTGAGGAAATTAAGAATCATGTCATATGCAATGGGATCATACAAGGTTATAATGAATGGTATTGGCATGGAGAGAAATTTAATTATGGATTAGAAAATGTCAATACTAATAGTTGTGGCATATAATATATAGATAATGATGATAATTTCAATGATGAACCGATTCAGGATGAACTGATTCATGATGATATGGTTGATGAGATGCTATGTAGTTGTCATGACAATGTCATTGATCCACCTTCTTTATTTGCAAACACTGTCCATGATGCTGAAAAACCATTATATAAGGGTTGTATTAAGTTCACGGTGTTGAGTATTGTGATGCGATAATATACTCTTAAAGCTCAAAACCGGTGGAGCGATAAGAGCGTCTCTTCACTGTTGTCTTTGTTAAAGGAAATTCTTCCTGAAGGCAATGAGCCTCCAATTTCAACATATCAAGCAAAGAAAATAATGTTTCCAATGGGAATGGAGGCTAAGAAGATTCATGCATGTCCAAATGATTGTGTTATTTCAGAAGGACTATAGTAATTTGATAAATTGTCCAAAATGTGGTGCGTCAAGGTATAAGACCACAAATTCAGCTAAGGCTAAAATGGCTCTCCTGCCAAGGTGATGTGGTATCTACCAATAATACCACGATTTCAACGCTTATTTGCTAATACAGAAGATGCACAAAATTTATCTTGGCATGGGGAGTTAAAGGCCAATGATGATGGTGTGACATGCATCTGATTCACCACAATGGAAGAAAATTGATTTATTATACCCTCAATTTGGTAAAGAACCAAGAAACTTAAGACTTGGAATATGTACAGATGGAATGAATCCCTATGGTACATTAAGCAGCCAACATAGCACGTGGCCTGTTATGATTGTTATATACAATCTTCCGCCTTGGTTGTGTATGAAAAATAAGTATGTGATGTTGTCAATATTGATATCAGGGCCCAAGCAACCTGGAAATGATATTGATGTTTACCTTCAACCTTTAATTGATGACCTAATGAAACTATGGGAAGAAGGTGTTATGACATACGATGCTTCACGTAAAGAGATCTTTAGTTTGTGTGCTATGTTGTTTTGCACAATTAATAACTTTCCCGTTTATGAAAATTTGTCTAGATATAGCATAAAAGGATACAAAGCATGTTCTATTTGTGAGGAAAATATTGATTCAATATGACTGAAACATGGTGGTAAAATTGTATATCTTGGTCATCGGAGATTTCTCCCACCAGTGCATCCTTATTGAAGGCAACGCAAAACCTTTAATGGGTCAACTGAGGAACGAAGTGCTCCTAAACCTATACCAGGAAATGTTGTATATGATCGGGTGAAACATATTGTTAATGAATTTGGAAAGAGTTCAAGTAGTCGTACTCTCACATGTGACAAATCTCTATACAAGAAGAGTTCAATATTTTAGAATCTTCTTTATTGGAGATCTTTGGCAATTAGACACTGCATTGATGTCATGCCTGTTGAGAAAAATATTTGTGATAGCATCATTGGTACGCTATTGAACATACTAGGAAAAACTAAAGATGTCATCAAATCTAGAAAAGATTTAGAATTAATGGGTATAAGAAAAGAATTAACAGTGGAGATCAGGGTCCGCCACACATATTTACCACCAGCTTGTTACACTTTGTCAAGGCAGGAGAAAAAGAATTTTTGTGAGTACTTGTATAATATTAAGGTTCCACAAAGATAATATTCGTAGATTGGTATCAGTGAAGGATCTGAAGTTGATAGGTCTCAAATCTTATGATTGTCAAACCTTAATGCAACAAATTTTACATGTGGTTATTCGATCTATATTGCCGAAGCATGTAAGGTTTGCACTCACAAGACTCTATTTCTTCTTCAAGGAAATATGCAACAAAGTGATACATCCTGATACTCTCGATAAATTTTAGAAATATGTAATTGTTACCATGTGTCATCTTGTAATTTACTTTCCTCCTTCATTTTTTGATATCATGGTTCATCTTGTAGTACATATTACAAGGGAGGTGAAGATATTGGGTCCAATTTTCTTATACTGGATGTATCCATTTGAACGCTACATGAGTGCTTTTACAGGTGATGTTCGAAATCGTTATCATCCTAAAGGGAGTATTATTGAGGGTTATGTGGCTAGGGAGGTGATGGACTTCTGCAATGATTTTTTGAATTACAATGAAACTTCTAGCGATCTAAAAATTTCCCATGACACTGAATCTTATTGTGGTAAAGGAACTCTGGGAGGACGAGTGAAAGGAATCAGTAGTGAGTTGTGGGAACAAGCACATTTATATATTTTACACAACATTGATGAAGTTAGTAGCTACATCATAGAACACAATGATCTTATCAAGAGAAATCATCCACGATCCAGTTCAATGTGGCTTGCAAGAGAGCATAATCAAACATTTATTAGGTGGTTTGAAGAGAAAGTCCTTAATCAACTATCAGAATCACCGAATAATGTTGTTGAGAACATAAAATGGCTCACCTTTAAGCCAAAAATGGATGTCATGTCATATGAAGGTTATGACATAAATGGATTTCCATACTACACAAAGCGTCAAGATGAAAGTAGTGTAGTTCAAAATAGTGGGGTCACTGTTCAAGCTTGTTCGTTGTATTTTGCTAGTGCCAAAGATAAAAGACCATGCGAAGCTGAGATGTCATATTACAGAGTCATTGAGGACATATGGGAATTAAACTATACAAATTTCAGAGTTCCTATCTTTAGGTGTAATTGGGTTGACAACAACAAAGGAGTTTTAGTGGATGAGTTGGGTTTTAAATTTTTGAATTTTGAAAAGATTGGTGAGAAAGATGTGCCATTCGTCATGGCAGACCAAGCAAAACAAGTATTCTATATTGATGACCCGGCAAATAAAAATTGGTCTATCATTGTTCTTCATGGAAAAAGACATTTTACTGTAGATCCTATAAATGAAGAAGAATTCTATGAAAAGTATGTTGATTCCATCCCATTCTCAGTTGGTTTGCCAAGTGTAAATGTTGAAGATAACAATGATGAATATTATAAATGTCAAGACCATGCTAAAGGAATTTTACTTGACTAACAACTCAACCCATACTAGAGACATGTATTCTTTGAATTATATTTTTTATTATCATTCAAACATGTAATCTTTTAAATATACATCATATATCATGTATTATCATTTATACTTTTATCACTTTTGCTTTTAGTATCACTTATGTTTCTTTTATCATGTATACTTACAGGTTCTAAAATGGCAAGTGAAGATGAACATTCTGAGCATGAGCACTATGACGATGGTAGTGGTGATGCTAAGAAAAGTAGAGGTCCCACACTGATGCGTAGGTTGCAGGAGCTCAGGGCTAAAGGGGAGAAATTGCCAGCCCAGTTTGATGTTATAGGAGCACCTGTTGGGGAACATGCTAGTGCTTTCAAGCATTAAGTAGGGACGACCGTGCACAGTAAGGTGGCAATAGATATAGAAAATTGGCATGGTGTTTCTAATGCCTTAAAATACCTCCTATGGAAAGATATATCTGTGAGTGGAAGTGATATTATTTTAATATGATTTTGTATATTGATTCTAATTTAGTTTTCTTGGAATTAATTCCTTTTCCAGACAACATTATTGCTTCTTTTGTATGTATAGGGTGTTTTTCATCTAAATGAAAAAGATCACAAGAAAAAAGTGCTACAACGTTGTGGTGTACGATGGAGGGCTTTTAAGACATATCTCACAAGGGAATTTATAGGTAATCCTAAACAAAAGAAGAAAGCAACATATGTGTATGTTTTATAGACCCTAAGGTGTGGGAAAGATTTTTTTCAGCTAGGGAATCAGAACAATTTTAGGTAATAAACATTGTGATGTATTGTATGAATTTTTAATTTTATACAATTAAGGAGGTGAATCTTTATATATGTTTGCCAAGTCTAAAATGCAATATACCTCATTTTAAATGATCAAGCTATTCACTAGGTCCAAAAGGAAAGACAGGCCAAAAATGTGCATGAACATCGCTTGGGGCCTGGTGGTTATGCCTTTTGCCGCCAACTACAAGAGAAGCAATCCTGTTCTGGAGAAGAGTCTAGTACAATTCAAGCTGAGTGTCCACCCCGACACTTGACATGGATTGATGCTAGAAAGAATCGAGCAAGTGATATTGTCAAACCTGCAACTAAGGAGGTGGAACAAAAGATGGTAGGTTTATCCCAAATAAGTAAAGAGTAACTCCCACAAACGTAGATTTATTTATATCTAATTGATATTGTGATTTAATATTTTTATTAACTATGAATAGATTGATCTCCATGAGCAAAGGAAGAAGGAAAGTTCATCCCAACTGGCCACATGGATGAACTATCAGTTGCTCTTGGTACAAAGGAGCATCATGACCGTGTTAGGGGATTAGGAGCTGGCATAGGATTCAAATCTTATTTTGGCCCTTCACAAGCTAAAAGAGGTCGCGCATGAAGTCTTACACAAGAGGAGGTTGAAACATTAGTAGCACAAAAAGTAAAAGAAATAATGTCTTCATTTCATCCTACTCAGTCTTCTCAACCTATTCATACTGTGTGTCTCTCAAGTGATGAGGTACAAGCCCATGCTCCAGTTGTAGAAGGTCATGGGAGCACTCCCAATGACCCACCACAACAAGCTATAGTAAGTTTTTGTTCTATATGTTGTGTTATTAGTATGATATATAATATATATATAGTTGTAATAGGTATCTGGTTTACTGCTTCGTATATAACTTATATTATTTCAATTCTAGGTTGGTATGAATTTTAAACTTGCAGTGGAGGTTCCATAATATAATGTTGTGGCAGCGGGAAAGGTATACAACCTTGGTGGTACATTGCATTGCCAACAAATTACTAATGAAATTTGTCATGTGTCCATCCATCTTGTGTATGACGGAATGGGGGACAAACCACTACCCATACCTAATCCTGAATATAGTACAGTCGAAGAAGTTGAGGGTTCTATGGTGGGTTGGCCTAGAAACTTGGTTATCAATAACAAGGTATATATTAGAAATCTACCATGTTTTTCATATTTGACTACATATATGAACTCGTGTAATATAACTATGTAATTTAATTAATAGGTTTGTAAACCAAAAAGTAACAATTCTACTAGTCGCCCTCCTATGCCCAAGCCATCTTTCATTCCCGAAGCTACATTCGACGAATTGGGAAACGAATGTAAATGTTTGTGTCGATACTTATCCAACCAAAGCTCGAGATCAAATATGTTGGTCAATTTAATAGAAGATGAAGTTGGGAGGGACATTGAGAATTTTATTTTTCTTAATGATATTAAAGATTTGTTCCAGTATGATTGGCTAAATACTTCAATATTAGTAGTATGGATAAGGTAAGGATTCATCAATATTGAAAACTCCAATATATATTTTTAGCTTATTTCTAATATATGAAATGATTACAAATGTTTTACTGCCATTTATGTACCGAGACGATAAACTTTGATATAAGGAATGTTGGATTCTTAGTTCCTTCAATCACTAGTAAAGTGGAGACACACATTGAGGATGTGAATGAATACTTCTGTACTATATTCAAATATTTTGCTAGTGTGGGGAAGTAAATTATCCTAATTCCTTTTAACGTCAAGTAAGTATTATTATTCTGTATAATTTTTAATAATGAATAAATTTCTTTATTTTAATTTTTGTTTTATTCTTACTCAAAGCTAGACATTGAGAATTATTGGTGGTTACTATGTAATAAAATATATGCAAGCTATTGTCCAACAAGTATCATATGCCATTCATACTATATATCAGGTAATAAAGAATATCATAAATTTTCAAGTTGTTTTAGTCATTTTATAAAATATTAGCATGTGCATTTTCTATTATAGATCTTTGCAACTCAGCCTTGCACACTTGAGGACTTAAATGAATTTAGAGAAGAGTGGTCAAATGCTTTTCTAAATGAAGTCAATATAGCATTGAATTAAATATGTCAACTCCATTTTTTTTTTGGGCAAAAGAGAGATTATGCATTCATCCTGCTCTCTCTAGCAGGCCTAAACAGTTCCATGTCAATATTAACAGGTAAATCTAACCATAATGGCTTAACAGAAGAGAACGATAAGACTAAGGTAGTAGAAGGTTCCAACCATCCGGGAATGGGAGTGGAGCCTCTAGTTAGGTTTTGCAGAGCGGTCTTAGCAATGCTATCCGCTACCTTGTTGAATGTCCTTGGGATTAAGGCCACTCTACAAGATGTAAGGGAAGAGGTCATCTGGTGAAACCTCTCCACATAAGGCATGAATTTCAGCAAGAGCTTTCCTGAGTTGAATATCGTCACCGCAGTAGTGCAGTCTGAAAGAATGGTTGCCTTTCTGGATGGGAGCTGACTAGCTACCGCAGCCGCCTGTAAAATAGCTTGTATCTCCGCATGAAGAGCACTGTCAGCCGCCATACAGTGGCCTTCTCCTTTCAAGCTCCTGCCGGAAATAGAGACGGCGTGGATTCCAATTCCTGCCTTATTGTTTTTGAAAGCAGCGTCAGCGAACACAACAGCAGAATCATGGGGCAACTCCGATAGAACAGCATGTCTTGTAGGGGACTGCCTCTCCACTGTGTGTGAAGAAAGGCTGATGATAGATGAGGCCCGGTTCCTGATGAAGTTAACCATCATATGCAGGGTAGGTAGCTGTGTATTGTGAGTGAAATTGTTCCTCACATTCCAGATGTGCCAACAGGCCGTTGCGCAAAGCGTGTGCATGGTAGGAGATATGGAGGCAGAGTTGATAATATGAGATATCCAGTCTTCTTCATTAAGCACTCGCATGCTATTCCAGACCCCCAGGGCTTCCCAAATCGGCTTGCTTAACTTGCAGTCACGTAGACTATGAATTAAGGTTTCTTGTTCACACCCACACATCTGACAATCCGTCAAGGTGCCTATATGTCTTTGGGTTTTCTCCACATTTGTCAGTAAGCTGCGATGCTGCATTTGCCATAGAAACAACTTGATTCTCTCAGGCAAAACAGACTTCCAGATGCGATCCCATTTCCCATGGACCACTGTCTCCTTCCCTGCTCGTAACCACCTGTAAGCTGATCGAGATGTGAAGTCTCCACTTGGTTCCAGTGGCCACGACCAATTGTCCTCCTGAAGAGAAACTCTGGGAGGGGGCAGACCTGCAAAGTGGAACCAGTGTTCTTCCAGAATGTACTCCTTGATGAAACTCCAATCCCAATTCCCATCCAGGGCAACCATGTCCCGCACCCTCAAGTCCAAGAGGTCAAGAGGAAAAGAGATGGGGTCTTCCTTTTTGAAAATAACACTTGGTCCGCACCAGTGGTCGTACCAAACGTGTGTAGAAACACCATTGAAGATAATTTTCTTGCTAGCCTCCTGCAGCCGAGGGAGTGCTTTCCTGATGAAATTCCAGACTGGGGAACCAGAAGCTTTCCCAGGTATATCCTTCTTCAAATATTTTTCCTTCATGATCTTCACCCATGGAACATTCCTATCTTGCAAGAAATCCCAGGTGTTCTTCATCATCAACGCCTGGTTCTGGTCCCTGATGTCCTTGATGCTTAGACCTCCGACATCTCTCTGGGACGTAAGCTTCTTCCAGGAGACCTGAGAGATCTTCCTTGTTTCAGAATTACCTTGCCAAATAAAATTCCGGATGTGTTGACTAATATTGTCACACAGAGAAGGTGAGATGGTGATGGACTGCATGGTGTAGGAAGGAATAGCTTGTAATGTGGACTTAGCCAAACAAATCCTGCCCGCTAAGCTGAGGTGTTTCACTGCCCAGCTATTCATCTTGTTTTTGATGTTGTCTAACAGGTAAGCATGCGTTCTTTTGTTAATGCGCTGATGAATAATGGGAACTCCCAGATATTTCCCCAAATCGTTTGTAGTATCTATGCCCAGAACTCTGCTGATCTGCCGTCGTTCACTGTTGGAAACATTCTTGGAAAGAAAGATACGAGATTTGGTGTGAGACACCTCCTGACCGGAGACTTTGGAGAAATCAGTTAGGGTCTGTAATATGACTCTTGCTTGTTGTTTCGACCCTTCTGCAAAGAGAAGCAGGTCATCAGCAAAGCAGACGTGGGTGAGGGGGACGGATTCCTTGCTAAGGAGCACAGGCTTCCAGCTACCCTTTGTTACTTTCTCGTTGATGGCTTGACACAAACGTTCAATGCATAACACGAAGACGTAGGGACTAATCGGATCCCCCTGCCGGACACCTTGACCTTCTTTGAATGATGGTAGTGGTTCACCCTCCCAAAGAATAGAAGTATCACCCAGAGTTATGATCTGCATAATGACATTGATCAGAGAGTTAGGCAAACTAGTTTTGTAGAGGGTATCCTCGATGAAAGCCCAATGCATCTTGTCAAAAGCCTTTGTCAGATCAAGTTTAATAGCCATGAGTTTTTTCTTGCCTTTCTGAAATCTCATCGAGTGCAGTGCTTCTTGCATAAGGATGATATTATCACTTATCTTCCTGCCCGGTATGAAACTCGACTGCATAGGTGATATCCAATTGTTCAACAACGGTTTGAGTCTTTCAACAATAATTTTTGAGATCAGCTTGAAGCACACGTTATTTAGAGATATAGGTCGAAACTCACTACATTTAGTAGGACATTTGACCTTGGGGATGAGAACCATATGAGCATTTGCTAACTGAGGATCGACTTGGGCGTTTACAAAGCAGCTGTGCACAGTCTTGTGCACTGAACATCCCACATGAGTCCAATTAGATTGAAGAAAATCAGCTGAGATACCGTCAGGACCAGGGGCCTTTGAGCCTGCCATCATGAAGATCGTGTCGGTTGTCTCCTTAAAGCTTGGAATGTCTGTTAGTTTAAAACGGATCGACAGTGCAGGTTCTTCAAATTTACCGGGATAGCAGGTGATCACATCTCTTGTAGCCTGCACAGGAGGGGCCATCAGCTTGGTGTAATAAGAGGTTATGAGCCGTTTTAGACTTGCAGGGTGTGTGACCCAGTTCCCATCATCATTCATCAATCTGCTAATCTTATTGTGGAGACGCCTCCTTTTAAGAGTTGAATGGAAAAATTTGTTATTATCATCACCACATTTGAGCCATGTGTTATGTGCCTTATTCTTCAGGTCAGTCTCCTCTTTAATCAGTAAGTTACAGAGCTTTTCCTGCAAGATGAGAATGTGTGTATTGTTTATAGAAGTATTCCTATGGCCGAGTTGTACCTGAGCTTTATCAATCTACCGAAGAAGGTTAGTTTTCTCTTGCTGTTGCTTCCTTCTCATCTCCTTATCCCACTTGATTGAGGCCGTCTGGAAAGGCTTTACAGCATCTAGGAAGGGGCTGTCTTTATTCCAGTTCGCTTTGAGGTGGCTCGAGAACTCTTCAATGAGGTTCCAGCTAGCCTTGGTACGGAAGTGAGGGTTGCGTCTGGTGCTTCGTGAGTTGATGCTGAGCAGTAGTGGGTTATGGTCGGACTTCACCCGAGGGAGGACAGTTGTAGTGAAATTAGGAAATCTGGATGCCCACTCTTCGTTGATAAGAACTCTATCAAGCTTCTCTAATAAGAACTTCTTCTGGAAGGTAAAGAATTGACCCTCGGTTTTAGCTTCAATCAGCCCAGTTGCGTTCATCATGTCCTGGAATTGGTTGCTGCTTCTTGAGTCAAAAAATTTACTGCCACTTTTTTCCTCGATGCTCAGCAAGGTGTTGAAGTCGCCTGCGACTACCCAGGGGCCGTGGATGATTTGGCTTAACTCATTTAGTCTAGACCACAATTTCTCTCTGGGTTTGGGTGAGGGGCTCCCATAAACAAAGGTCACTGCAGATCCATCGATATTGCAATGTACGAATTGCCTATGGCTGTAGATAATCTCCAGATTACATCTAAAGCTGTTCCACATTATCCAGATACCTCCAGAATAGCCAATGGCCTCGCTTCTATGAGAGGAATCAAAACCGTATGTTTTAATGATGTTTATAGCTTGATCCCCGCTACACCGTGGTTCTAGGATGGCTAAAACATCAATCTTCTTATTGAATTTAAAGTCTTTTATGATGTTGCAAAAACTCCTGAAGCGACAAGAATGCAACTGGGGAGCTTTCTTTCTGCAGCGGGTGTTGGCAGTAAAGCGGAGTACGTGGAGGGCTCCAATTCACTTTGGAGGACTCATTACTCCGCTAGAACACTACCTTGGGCTGAATTTATCAACTTTGACCCCGCTCTCCAATAGAAGCAAGGTTAATGTGCAACATCTTCACCGATCAAATTTGTTCCTTCTTTGAGATGGTTTACCTTATGCTCATTGCCATGTAAGCCATGCGTACCAAGAATGCTCGCTTCCCGATCTTATCTTCAATATCGAAGGGGCTCAACATTTCCGATGGCCCATCATAGCCATTGCTGACTCCGATGAAGACGGCGGCAACGACGACGACAACAATAATGACGATGAGGCTGAAGAGCAAGAGGAGGCCTACACTCCTCTTCAGGCACGAGTGGCACCTAGGAAGCATCCTCGCATGCATCTGGGTGCATCTTCATTTCGCAGCCTCCGCCACCACCACCGCCCTCGCAGCCAAGTGAGGATGTCTATGCGATGCAGGGCATGTATGCTATGTTGTAGGACATTCAGCAGACGGAGCAACATCACACGACGATATATACCGGTGCTCAGGAGACTACGAACCGGTTACTTGACAATCAGAGGGTGATCTTCGAAAATGAGTGTCTCCTCCTCGACAACCAACAATAGATTCATGACAGGTTGCATAGGATGGAGATGCAACAACAACCCTTTTATGATCACTACTGGAGCCAGAGCTACTTTGGAGGTTATCCACAACCTCCACAAAGGGCCCAGTTTGATCCGAGCTTCCAGGGGGAGTACCCATCTTGGGAGCCCACAACCCCACAGTACCCGCCTCCGCCAGAAGAGTAAATTTGTATCTTTATTCCAACATTTAAGATTGTTTTTGACTATGAGGCCATAGTCGAATTCAAGCTTGGGGGGAGTTGGAACAACTCTATCTTTTATTTTCTCTGTTTTTAGTTTTATTGCTTTTGTTCTTGTCATTTATTTCTTGAAATTTTAGTTTGTTTGTAGGATCCACATTCTATCTAGTGTAATCGTGGATGTCTTAAGTCTTGTGTCATCTCATTTGCATGTACATGGGAATTAAGGGAAAAATTAAAAAAAAAATTGAGTGTTTGCAAGCTTGTGTTGTTAGACTTTCAGCACATAACTTAAGAAAATGATTGGTTTTGTCAACTTTAAAATGGAAAATCACAACTGTACATTCCTAATGATTCATGAAAAGTGGACGAAATTGGTTGTTTGAGCCTAAACTGACCAAATGATAATGAGACTCTAATTTGAACTAAGAGAGAGAAACCTCTTAGCTACCACACAGGTCAGTAAGGAGGGACACATAATACTTTTCAAAGGTTCAGTCAATTAGTCTTGTGATCTGTCCACCTCATTGTTTTTCAAAATCCACCATAAGATTTGGAGGTAAAGTACGGTTTTAACTTCTTTGAAAGCATATCATGTAGATAGGACTTGCATTGCAACCACTTTCATATGTTTTGCATGAAAAATAAAAAAAATAGAATAGTAATATATACACATTACCCTTAGGTGTGTGCCACTTAGTTGCATTCATAATTTTTATGCATAGAGCACACCATGTATCTGATTTCTTCTTTAATGGTGATTAAATTGTTCCATACCTTCTAAATAATTCAAATCTTTGAGATATGTAGAACCCGTAAGCCCAACAAATTACTCATTGTCATTTGTGGATATAAGGGCCTGAAAAAAAAGAAAAAAATCTGAAGAAATGAAGAAAAAAAGAGAAATTATTAAGAAGCAAGTAGAATAAGAAGGAGAAAGGAACATAATCTCACCTGCATTTTAAGATGAGAAAGTACATGATGTAGCTCAGTTAGATATTCCATATCATTTGGAGAAGGGATGTTAGTGCATGCATCATTCCACCCAATCGTAGGCATTAGGGCATTTTCATATGTAAATGCATCATTTAGGGCATTTTTGTTTTATGCATGTTGAAATCGTATAATGCTTCCATTTCTTCCTTAAGCCACCCATTCCATCCACCCGTTGCTCGAATTGGTAGGCCACCGTGATTTTCTCCTCACTTGTGAATATCAGGAGAGCTGCTTCCATGTAGATGGTAGTTAGGGCGAGAAACATAGTATAGGATTTCACAAGATGCACCGAGTCTGGACCGGCGAATTTTATTATGTTAACTTCCTTATGTGATATTGTTCATCAGTTTTGAGGTAGATATCTTTTATGGATGATTACTGTCACCTTTAGGGTAATTATCATTTTGTGGTTAGCGAGGACCGGAATGTGAATGTCCGGTGGGAGTCATATGGGATGTCTGTTGTGATGATTTGTTCTTTAGTTGACTCTGGCAATTCTATTCTAAGGTTTAGTTGCTCTAGGGCGAGTAATGTTCAAGCTTAGGGGAGTTTGATGCGATGATTTTGAGTCACATTTATAGACTTGTTTTATATGTGTTTTATGCATTTATTAGTCATTTATATGGTTAACATTGCATAATTCATCTTCTTTGGTATATGATACTTCTCTATGTCAAATTTCCTTTATTTCAGTATTTTGAGCATAAATTATCACAAGAATATATTTTGTTTCGGCTTATGTGGTTTCGTGTTGAAATTTCAGGAAAAACAAGTATTTGTTGTTGTCGATACCATCGACCGAACCACAGGCTGCCATCCGCAAGGAGCAGAAGAAAGTCGATACTAGCGACAGGGATGTCGATAGTATCGAGATACGATCAGGTTGCTAGCGAGAAGTGAGTCGATACTATAGATACTTATGTCGATACTATCGACGGAAGGAGCTACAGTGACATAAAAAGACAAAACCATTGCTACAGGTTTGTTGATACCATCGACCTGCGTCGATGGTATCGAGATAGCAACAGGCGCAACGAAAAAGAAAAAGAAGAACTGCTGATATCGTGCAAGGTCGATACCATCGACCCGCGTCGATGGTATCGACACCGTCAAATACAAGTTTGCTTTAGATTGATCTAAATCCGATGACTTTGATTAATTTGCGACCTAACTCGGTGATTATACCTAATGATGTCACCCAAGAGGGAATGATCACGTCATTAGCTGTTGCACACGTCCCGTGAAGGCGTGGAGAGAAGAACGGAGCCCAGAAGCACGCCCTATCCAATCCGGACGCCGAAGAAGATGATTTCCACCACCGAAAGGCGGGAGAACGTGTATTCTACGCCAAGGAGTGATTGGATCTTCTCCGTTCAGGGGTTTTACCACTCAATCACGTTTTTCTCCATGTTCCCCTTTTTCTCTACCACGTTCTGCTTTGAGATGAACATGTGGGGCTAATCCCCTTTATCTTTAGGTTTGGGAGTAGCCTGGGAATTCATTGTATGACAATTTTATCATAGTAATTCATCTTTTATCTCTTAAATTTGTGGTATAATTTCGTTTTCTCAAATATATCGTTATGCTTGATCACCATAATAATAATCTAATGCCTTTAATTGCTTTGAAAGAAGGATTAATGGTTGAAAGAGACGAAACTTACATTAATTGAAAAATCCCTTGAACAAGGTGGTGTAAGGTTAATGGTGGATACCGAGAGATCAAATTTAATGCACCTAGTTTAGGGTATAGGTTACTATGATGGTGGAACCGACCTAGTCATAGGTAGTGAATTGTACCACGACAGTGGGTAATTCTGATTTCAGGCCACTACCCGGATAGAGAGATAAATCTGAGTAACTATATAGAATTTAATACAATGAAAACCCGCAGTGAAATCGCAATCCTAAAGATCTCATTTTGAACTGATTAAATCAACATTTAATCGATTGCTTTGTTTTGTTTTATTTCCTTTTCTTTTAAGTTAACAACAACCTCCAACTGTTTAATCGGTCTAGCTGATTGCGTGTAGTTAGTAGTAGTCTTCAATAATTCATGTGTCCCTGAGTTCGACTTGGGCCTCACAAGGGCCTATATTACTTCGACGCGTTCACTTGCGTTTATATGCACAGTAAATTTGCGTCAAAAACAATGCTACATGTCTACAAATTGTCAAGTTGTAGACCTTATAGCATCAATTTTCTTAAAAAAATTGACCTTAGAGTGAACATCTAAGGTCGGTTATTTAAGAAAATCGATGCTAGAGGTATACAGATTGAGATTGATAACCGACCTTACAACCTTGGCCACAGTTTCTTCCTCGTTTTTTACACCCTATTGGGTCGGTTTTCATTGGTTAAAAAAAGTGTCCCTATAGGTCAAATTCTATAGCGACGTCCACTTAGGAGTCGATTAAAAAATGACGCTACAGGCTTAAAAAAACCAACGCTATCGACCATTCATGTACTAGTGCAACCAATATTAGTATCACGGTATTGTAAGCAAGGTACTACTAATTATTATTGTCTGCTTATATATCCAATATTTACAAGTTTGATCCGGCTTCTCATTTTTATTTTTATTTCCCCTCTTTATGTAGTCATCTTTTTGACACATCAGAATTGTTTTCAAATATACATGGTCATGAAAAGCTATAATTGGAGATACAAAACAAAATATGTCATATTCTAGGTATTTCATGAACTAAAGAACATAGACCCTTTCTTGTAAGGGGTCAGTGATGGACTCTAATTCACCAAGAGGTCATGTAAACTAATCTTCTACATTTTTGCTAATGACATCTAGTCACAAATTCTAATCTAGTAGTTTCTGTAGAGGCTATTCGAGTATTTCAAAACCTTTCAAGGGGTTTAAGAAAACTCTGTTGGTCGGAGTTGCTGCCACCCCCCAACAAACATTAAACTATTATGAACTTTGTGATAGATCACATTAGGATCTTGGGTTGTAGATTCCATTTTTGTTTTGTACCATTTTCATAACACCATCATCACTACTAAATGCCCCCAACATTAAACTATTAACACACCTTGTACCCCCAACATTAAACTATCAACACACCATACTTATGCCCCCACACTTTTAGTACTAACATACTATACTAACGATTCCTGATTACTCAAACACCAATTAATCATTTATGTCAGTACTCGACTACAAGACTAATAGTTTTCTTTTTGTAACAGGAAGTCAGTTAGATTAGTATCTAACCAATAGAATATTGTTTTCTTGGAACTCAGGTACTTGGCATTCATTTATATATGTACTTAGGTACTACATTGTTTTATATGTAGTAAAACATTATTCTTGGTCGAATATTATATACTGATGAACTATTTGTTCCAGTGTTCTTGTAATAGCTGACGCTATTTGCTCTAGGATTCTCTTCTATGGTCTACTGGTGGTCAATGATCTTTTCTCTTGCTCAGTGGAATTCTTAATTGCTTTAATGCCTTGGGTCCAGTTTCTTGATAAAATGCACGAGATTGCACTCTGTTTCTATAGATCAGGTATGGACTTTTGTCTCCTGTTAGTACTCAAAAGTGGTAATCAGTGCTATAAAAATAGTACAAATGAACTCGGTCCCTAGAGCCTTGATTTTTTTAGAATATATGTCGTGTGGAGGCATGATCTTTTTACCATTTGATCGTCAAATGTTATATTTAGATTTAGTAGTTACATATGTGCAATAATACTTCGGTTTTCTTGCTGGAGTTGAAAGAAGTGTTTAATGATATTAGGTGTTGGCTATCGATAATCCAAAAAAATTTAATATTAATATCTTGTATGGTAATCATTTTTTAATTGATGACTACATCCTCCTTTTGATCTGTTCTCATTCCTTTTTGTGTCATTGACGATTCTCTGATGTAGTATTACTGTAGGTGACTGTATGGATCTTATTGATAGTCCAGTCAACGTTTATTGATTCTAAGTAGTATAATGATTTATATTTAAGGTTTTCTAAGAGTAAATACTATAATAGCATGTATTTAGTTGTAAGAGGTACCTAGCAAGGTTCTTAAACCCCAAATAGTGTGTGGTATTTAATAGAGCTTGTGAGCATGTCTCAACCAAATCAAGATAGTGGTGGAGAGCTTTGCTTTACATGTTCGACAATTAATTAGTTTGTTTTAAGAATACATTCTACTCAACTAGTCATTTGATTTCTTTTTTAAATATATATTTCTTAATAGTACTTGTAGAGCTTGTGTGGCAGCTAATTAAGGATCCCCTTCCTCTCCTTTAGTAACTAAATCTCTGTGCAATAGAGGCCAAAAGTTGATGTTGTCATCTTAGAATGTAAACATTGGATAATGTTGTGTCAAAGCAAATATGCATAGGGTATTTCCCACAGATAGTAACAATGACTAGTTGGAAATCTTCTTTTATTTTTGGGTTACACATACCCATTTCTTCCCATATGTCTTCCTACTCATATACTCAATGATATATAGGTCTTAAAAGGACGAATTGATGTTTTTTATTGCAATCCTAGATAAGCTTTCTTATGACATGCCTCAATAGGTACATCATGGGCTGCCTTGTCTGGAATCTCTCTAGAATCCTTGTATATAGCAGCTATTATGAAGTAGCTTAATATGACTGCATGACGAAGTTAAGGTCCTTGTAGCAATGTCCATCTGATGTCACTATATTATTCAATGAAAGGATAAACATATACCTAAAAATCCACTAAATAAGGTTCTTTGTTTTATAATATAAAATTGTATTTGTATTTACTTGTTTCCATATAAGAATATGTTGCCTTAGGTGTAATATTATCTGAAAAAGGTTGAGCCTTCATTGTTGAATTTCTATTGGCATGTACAAAGTCATTACTTCTTGGATGTGCCTTAAAAGCTCTACATATATGACATACTCAGGCTGCTTCAGCTAGAGAAATTAGTCCATCCTTGTATGATAGCTGTAAAAAATGTATAGTGAGTGAAATTCAAGTGTCCCATGAATTTGAAAGCAAGAATAGTTCCCAAAAACATTATCTGACCATTATAATAATTAAAGGACCATTATGACTATCCATAAAGAGGAGAATGTATTTGGCATGGAGACTTGTAGGTGACCTAAATAAGGGTCCATTTGATATTATTAAGTGTTTTGTGCATGTCTTGGTAAGTTGTTCTCTAATCATCAATCAAGTATTGAACTACATACCCCTACCATATGAGGAAGCATATATACTTCTTGATAAATTCTGATAGCTAAGCATATGAAAGAAATAATATCCATCCCCTACATTGACCTGGTACTTATTGTATTCAGCATGACATTTGTTTAAGTACTTCATGCCAACATTACATTTCATAAAATTTAATGTGCCTTCTAGTTACACTTCTACAATACCAACTTGGAAGATAAATCTAATGTGCCTTCTAGTTACACTTCTACAATACCATCTTAGTAGATATTCAATCCAAGTACAATGCATACACATTAATTGTGGGTTGGTGAGTTGTGGTGACACACTATACATTTGGCTAGTAGATTACTAATAGATGCAACACCCCCCCCCCAACATCCATTGTCTTATTTGCCTTACAACAATCACCATCTACAGGTTAGACTAGAACTTGATGACAATGTAATGGTAGCACCCAAGATGAGGATGGCTACTGAAATGTTGGTTTAATAGTAATAGATGAATGGTTGTGTAATACGTGCTTGACAATGGCTTTAGGAATCTCATGTATGTATTTCTTGTCTCCTACCACACTGTCAGTTCATAGAAGAGCACTTTTTTCCTCTAATGAGATGGCAGCCTTGAGTCTGTAATTTCTAACCATGAGTTTGAGAGTTGTCTCCTCATGTCAATTTTAGGTAGTTCTATTTCTGTGGTGGTGTTTTGGGTTAGGCCAAGTTAATCAAAGCATTCTCCATCAAATGTGATGTTGTGTTCGTATTGTTTGTGTTACACGGGTTATATTTATAGAGCTTTCATATGTGTTAGGTTGTCTACAATCCTAGTGACTAGTAGCAAATATGCATCCTTGTGTAGTAGTTTGGCATGGCTGCAGTCCATGTTGACCAGTAACATTTTCCTACTCCACCAATTGCCAGCATGAAAACTGTGTGTGAATGGTTGTTAACAACATCACTAGAAATTTCAACAAAATAAAGTTAAGACTCTCTACTATAAACAACATAACTTGAAAGTTACAGATGTAGGGTGGGTCAAAGTTAATGTATATGTTGCCTAAAGGAAGAACAAACAAGCCATTGGCTTGATTATTTTGGACCACGAGGGTATTTGCAGGTCATTTGAAGGCCATGTTATCCATGCTCATTCAGTCCTTGAAGTGGAGCTAACTGCTATAGTTCAATCTTTGAAAAAATCTTGGAAAGTTGAACACACAGATAATTGTTGAAACTAATTTCCTAAATACTTTCAATGTTGTTAATGCCAATTCAGTGTTTGACCCTCTCACTATATTCTATAGTTGACTTGTACAAGATATTTGTACTCTATGAATTGCCTAGAAGAATAAGAAGATCGAATGAGGAAGATTCTAGTATGTTGTGCACAATGCAACTGGTGTCTCTAATCCCCTTGATTACAGCCATCAAGAAACTCAAAGCAACAGTTTGCAGCAAGCAACATCCTATGGTGGCTCTCAATGTGGATCTCATGGTTGTTATCTTGATAGTGCAGTTCCCCATCAGTCTAGTAAGATATTAGTTGCTTCAAGTTTCTATCATATAGGAGGATAGGTAGCTCATGAATCATACCACCTTGCCTATTTTTCTTGCTCCCCATGTTATCACCAAGTGGAATGACAACCCTTTTAACCTGTTGATCTCTATTATGCATGAAATGCTAGGTTCTTATTAGTAAATATGAACATTACCTAGTTGAATAGATCTAAGTTGACAAGCTTTAAGTGTTGAGAGTTTTCCCCTCTTGTTATCCATGAAGATAGATCTTCCTATGAACAGAGTCCAATTTGAGTGTGATGCAGTAAATGTGGTATCTTGAGTGGTTGCTGAGTCTGTAGGGGGAGGGCCTGTAATGCAGATCTTTAGAATTGATGAACTCCATAGTAGGTTCATTCATGCCAAATTGCAACATATGCATGGAGGGATACAAAAGTGATGATATATGGGTGGACTATTTCCCTATCAATTGTACTTCAACTATAAACCTACTTCTAGTTCCCAGAATGAATTAATGATATGTTTTCTTAAAAAGGTTAGTATTCCAACTAAAGCGCAACATGTTGACCTACCAATATACCTTTTTATGCTATAATAAGATCTATGCAGTTCAAAACATAGGTATTGCATGTTGAAGATGATTACATATTATGCCTTTTGTTTGGCCCTCCTTTCAACCAGATCCTTCTAATTTCATGGCACTCTTTAGATCGGAAATGAAGATCTATCAATTGGAACTATTATCTATGTTGTCTTTGGGATAAGGTCCTTTTATGTGTTTAGTTTTCTATACATTCCTCTTTAGATTCAACTACAGATTTAGTCATTTGTCATATTGGTTGTACAACTACATAGGATACCTATTTTTGCATGTTGCTACCTTGCATAAACCAGGCCAAGAAAGAGTCTTTGCAATTGACTGTGGTAGTCACAACTGGCTGAGCAATTTCATTTCTGTCATTCTCAAAACAGATGTGGTGAAGAATCTGCCATTTTTCTTTCCAGTCACTAACATATAAGGCTTCTTTTAGTCATTGTTGTAAATTAGTAATAAATTATATGAACTCTTATTTGTGCACTATGACATCCTCTATCTTTCACTACCCCTTTCACCTCCCTTTCCTTATACTACCTATTCCTCCTCATAATTCATTTTCCAGGTCTTCTTGGTTTGCCTTCTCCTACTGATTTGTTCAATGCTAATTGAACCAGATCCTCGGGAAAAAGACATCGAAATCAAGTTACATATGTAGAGTGGTCAAACAATGAAGATGCTAGACACCATGTGTGTGAGACCTGATTCAAAAATAATCCTTCCAATTCGGTTGATTCATCATGTATCACATCAATGCACTAAGCTCATTATCTTTAGTATCAAATCCTAAATTTGAAAGAAGCTAACTAGTTGGTTGATTGGCACTTTTTCATGAAAGAAATAAGGACCTCCAAATGATAATACATGTTATTGTTGTTTTTGTATGCATATCGCTACTATCTTTTTGTCTAATTGAAATTCTCCATCTAACTTGGGGAATGGTGATCCCTTTGACACACCTTAGGACGATGACATCTTGATATGATGGTGGAATAATGGAAGGGGATATCCTTCATGTTTTCATGTTCGCTGATATGCCATACATGAGACGTCCCGTCTAGCGAAAAAAAGATTAACTAAAGTGGAAGTGATTAACTAACTAGCAGCGGGATTATGAAAAATCACTAAAAATTTAAACTTTTTAAGGAAAGATATTTAACCCATAAAACTTCTTAATAAGAAACAAGATGAACAGTTAACATCATGTTTTAACATTACATCATTGTGAAATCACCTCTCAAGTGATTATATACATTCTGATACAAAAATCTCGAGGCTCAAAGCCAAAATCTCAGACCTATCGACTCCTAGGACCTGAGAGTATAGAGACGACATAAGACTAACTAACTACAGGACCCGATAGTCAGTATCTCCACCTGAGATTCACTGCTGCCCCTGGTTTTACTGTTGTTGATATTGTTCACCTGCAAACTGGTTCCTTCGTCCTCGGCGACCACCTAAAAAGTTGAAATCTACGGGGTGAGACAATTTTAAATAGCGAGAGTTATAACTCTCCGTCAGAAACTTTGTTATAGCATTTAAGGGGTAACAAAAACAATATAAGCTTTAAGACATTCAACAACAGATTTGATATTAAGTAAAACAACTTCTTTAAGGAATATGAAGAATATGTAATCTAATTACTTAACGACAACATTTATAAACAATGTAACATCAATCATTGTTTCTCACAGTTCCACCTAAGCAGATATGCTACGCGGATAATTATGTTTTAAAAACATTATTATGCCCTGCGGAGATGAGGTATACCGCTCATACTCCAACCGATCACTAGTAAGTCGCATCGGTATACTAGGTCATCAAAAGAGCCAGATACTTATGACCTCATCTTCCTCAGTCAGTGTGAGGATCAACTTGCAAGACATCTAGTGTCACTGTTACTATAGCTCACCAGGGTATTCTGGTACTTTGCTATTAGAGTCACAGTGGTATTTTGTACTCTCTTCACCATTGAAAGATTTATTGTTTATCTCTCATCGATGTGGCATTAAAGATTTCCTTGGGAGAATAGTGAAACATCACCACGACATAAACAAATAGTGTAGGGTTGATGGATTTGAAGTACATCTACATCAATTCCTACACTAGGACGTAAGGATATTGACGTCCATAATCCCCCACATACTCAAAAGTATGTGATCCAGGAGTTCCCTTAGGAAAACCTGTTTCACCATCATTAACTACTGACAATGATGGATCTATGATCAGGGCTCTACATGATATGATTATACTTGATTATTTAGGTACATTTCAGTATTCTTTTAACATCAAGCATGTTTCTAAACATTAATCATTAGAACAACTACTATAAAATAAGAATACTAAATGTATCAAGTTTAACTCACGTCAACTACCGCATGGATATCACTTATTAATCATTTCATTACCATGATTCAAGAATGGGTGTATTCAAATCCTTAAATCATCATAAGTCATCTAACTAGCATGACTTTGATGCTACTCATGGCTATTACAACCCATCATTATCATATGTGCCACTTAAACTTAGGCAACATAACATATCACTATTCATAAACCATGTTATAGGCTTTCAACGAATATATTATCATTACCCTTACATGGTTATGATCATTCTCTTATAAGAACCTGCATGGTCAATTCAATTGATAATAATAAACAATTCATTTCCAGATCAGCAATTTATAAAGCACAAATAACATTCCAATTCAAGGGTTGTACCTTGATGCCTTCAATAAAGATAGGTTCCCTCCTTAATATCAATTAGGGTTCTTCAATCCCTTTCATTATGATTAGGAATGATAATTCCTCACCTCATACTTTAATTATAAAGGTTCATGCTTAAAAGCATAACCTGGAATTAGGGTTTATTGTACATTTCATCACATCACCCTCAATTAGGGTTTACTATTCATTTTACATGTCATTACCCTAGAATTAGGGTTTACTATTCACTTCATAGTGAATTGAGCTCATAGCATCACCATGTATGAAATTATCATCCTTGATGCCTTCAAATTAGGTTAAGATTCATCAATTATCATGATTATGGTTTCCATGATCTCACTTAGGTGTATCATACCCCAATCTTGCACATTCACATACATTGAAGGTACTTTACTTGAGCTCTAACCATAAATGGAGCCTTCTCTCTCCTCTTAATAATAGATGGTGATTACATCACTCTAGATTAGGTTAGGTCAAGTCAGCTTTGATAAAGATAAGCCAAGTCACCACCAATATGGTCATTAGGGTTTTCTTGATCAAGGGTTGTTGTCTACTTGAACCCTTCAAGGGTACATTGGTAAAGTTCACCATTGATCAAATCATAGGTCAATATACTAATCACTTAGCCCCTTAATGTCTTTAGGTATCATTAGGGTTTGGATTAGACAACCATTGAACCATCTAAGCCTTCAAGTTACTAAGCAATCTTAACCCTAAAAGTGCCCAAACGGTTTCACACCTCAACCTCCAAACGGTTTTGAAACCGCATGGAGGGGTTGACCGTTTGGTTACTTTGACCCTCAAGACCGCATGAAACTCAATACCATTTGCCCTTAAACGGTCTTGAAACCGTTTGATTGTGTTGACAATTTGGACATGGTTGACCTTGAAATCATTTGATCGAACCGCATGACCAAATCGCATGGCCAAACCGCATGGTTGAAACCGCATGAGCTCCAAACCGCATGAACTCCAAATGGTTTTGAAACCATTTGATCCCAAACGGTCTTGAGACCGTTTGGTCCAAATCAGCTCAAAACCGCATGGACCTCAAAGGTGCATCAACACTTGTAATTGATTAGGGTTTTCAATATTGAACCCCTCAATTGATCTTATCCTTGTTAGACACTTATCAATTGAGCTAATTATGGTTATTCTTAACCAATTGGACACTCAACTGACCATCAATTGATAGCCAATTAGGGTTGAAACCGATTGGATTAGGGTTTGTAATCGGTTAACCATCAACATTGATCAACATGAGTCTAATTGAGGTTGAAGCCATAAATTGTCCTCCAATTGGGCCATGACTTGGCCCAAACGGTCTTGAGATCGTTTGGACATCCTCCAAATGGTCTTGAGACCGTTTTGCCAAAGATTCATCAAAATATCAGTCCATTTGTTATGGGTTGAACCCTAATTAAGTTACAAATCAGCACTTTTGATTAATTCAACAACCTATTGTGAGTGTACCCTCAATTGGTCAAATTACCTCAACCCTAGACCTCAAAACGGTCTTGGGTGATCACAAAACGGTCTTGAGACCGTTTGGGTGATTCCCAAATGGTTTTGAAAGCGTTTGGGCCACTCAACCCAAACTTCAACAAGATTGGTCCATAAAGTCAGCAATTTGAACTCGATTAGGGTTTAGGTGATTAATGTGCCTTCAACTTGATAATTACATGCAATTAGATGTTGATTCTTTGTAGATAGTAATTCATGATGTGTACAGCAGACCCGTAAATGGTCAACCCTTGGTCAAACACCTCAAATGGTTTTGAAACTGTTTGAGTCCAAACGGTCTTGCAAACCGCATGAGATCAAACGATTTTGAAACCTTTTGGTCCCAAACGGTCTTGCAAACCGTTTGAACCATGGGTGAGGGACCATTTGAAAAGTAGCCTAGGTATTCATGCCCATCATCATCTACCTTGAGACCAAGGTCTGTTCTTCACCGTTTTGCTTGCAAAAGTGCAAGGGAAGATAGGGAAGAAGAAGAAGAACTACTATTTTCAAGAACAGAGATACGCATAACAAAGAAAAAGGTTTAGAGGTATAAAACCCACCTTAAGGTTGTTCCTAGAGTTCCAAGCTTCCAAGATTTCAAGCCTTTAATGGCGTCTTGAGCTCCATAGGTCGGCCAAGTTCGTTTCTCCAAGAAAAGGTTGGGGAAGGTCGGCTAGAAAGAGAAACCTAAGTAAGAAACCCATAAAAACAACCTTACACCAAGAACTGCTCCATGAATTCGAGCAAGAAGATGGTCACTCCTTACCTAGAACAGGTTGGTCACCTACCTCTGCTCCAGAGCTCTGCCTTCAGTCGGTTTAGCGAGAACATAAATGAGAAGGAAGGGGAAACGTTTCCTTTGGCTTGCAAGGAAAGAAGTCTATATAGTTTGGGTAAAGTTTTCACATAAGGCCCCTAGTTCCTTGTTTTCACCTCTAGGTCCCTCCTTTCCTTATAAGCACGTTTATCCTCATCATAGATAAGCAAATATCCTTCTAACCCCAATATCTAAAGGCTAGGAAAGCCAACTTCTTACTAAGTTGCACATATAAGAGGGTCTTTTTACTTACAACTTGGTGATTCCATTTCAAAGGTTATTCTTTTTATCTAATAATTGAATTGAAGTGCCGTCTTCATCATTCTTACTCTAAATGATGCCAAGAGTCATATAAGATACTCTAGAAGGTTTATTTTACAAGTTGCACCTCATATTTTTGGGTAAATTGCACTTTACACCAAAATTAGGGTTTCAAGTATCAAGATCACTCCACAAGTTGTATCTTGATGCCCAAGCTTGGAGAATCCATCATACTTAATCATACTAATTCTTATTATGTATCATTACCATAGTAACATCTCAACATGTGGAAATTGCAAGTTAACCCTTCTAATTGGGTAATTTGCACATAGGTCCCTGCATTATAAAACAATACTACAACATTGTTTAAAAAGGGCAGAAATGAAAATGTATGTTCCTCAGGAACTTTAATTACATGCCAGGAGATAATCACAAGTTTCTAATTACACAATTAAGCAAAACACATAGGGTTAACTCATAACCCAGGTCAAGGATGTTACAAATTATCCACCCCTTACAAGGATTTCGTCCCCGAAATCAGCAAAACATACTAAGAGAAAAGAGCAGGGTATTTCCTTCTCATCTCTTCCTCTAGTTCCCATGTTGCTTCTTCAACACCACGGTGATTCCAGAGGACTTTCACAAGACTTATGTCTTTCTTCTTTAGATTTTTAATTCTCTTATCAAGGATTGACACTGGTCCTTCCTCATAAGTTATATCATCATTCAATTCTACCTCCATAGGTTGTAGAACTGACTTGGTATCAGGGTGACATTTCCTAAGCATAGAAATGTGGAAAACATGGTGTGACTTCTGTAACTCTGGTGGCAACTCTACTTTATAGGCTACCTTTCCAACCCGTTCAATGATTGGATAAGGTCCCATAAACCTAGGAGCTAACTTACCTTTCCTTCCAAACCTCATGTTAAGCTCGTGCTGAGAGAAGATGTACTTAAGGTTCTTGTGGTCCATGAAAATTTGGAATGTCTCTCTGTAGAGATAATGTCTCTAGATCTTCAAGGCATGAACCATGACAGCTAACACCAGATCATTTGTCGGATAATTATCCTCGTGTTTCTTAAGCTGTCGGGAAGCAAATTAAATCACTTGTTTATCCTGCATCAACACACATCCGAGTCTATTCTTGGAGGCATCACAGAAAGCCATGTATCCTTTGCTTTGCTCAGGTAACACAAGTACAGGTGCACTTGTCAACCTCTCATTTAACAGCTGAAAAGACTGTTGATACTTATCACTCCAGACAAAAGGAACATCCTTCTGAGTCAACTTTTTCAAGGGTAAGGCTATAGAACTGAAGTTCTTAATGAACCTTCGATAGTAGCTAGCCAATCCTAAGAAACTACATATATCTGTCAGTGTCTCCGGTTGTTCCCACTGTAGAACAAATTCTACCTTCTTAGGATCAACAATAATACCCGAGGCAGATATCACGTGTCCAAGAAAAGATACCTCCGGTAACCAAAACTAACATTTGCTAAACTTAGCGTATAACTTGTGTTCTCTTAGCAAAGTTAGAGCTTGTCGAAGATGTTGTTCATGTTGTTGAGCATCTCTTCTATAGATCAGAACGTCATCTATGAAGATGACAACACACTGATCGAGGAAAGGTCGGAAGATTCTATTCATGAGTTCCATAAATGCAGTTGGTGCAATAGTTAGTCCAAACGACATAACTGTGAACTCATAGTGACCATATCGAGTCCTAAAGGCAGACTTGGGTATGTCACTATCCTTAATATGAAGTTGATGATATCATGACCTCAAGTCTATCTTCGAGAAGACGGTTGCACCACGCAACTGGTCGAAGAGATCATCAATCCTCTGAGAGAGGGTACTTGTTCTTTATTGTTACTTTATTTAGTTGTCTGTAATCAATGCACAACCGCATTGATCCATCTTTCTTTTTAACGAAAAGATCTGGAGCACCCCAGGGTGAGGTACTTGGTCGGATAAAACCCTTCTTAAGCAACGCCTGAAGTTGTTTCTTGAGTTCTGCCATCTTAGCAGGCACCATCCGATACGGTGTTTGAGCTATAAGTTGCGTATCTGGAACCAAATTGATTTTGAAATCAATTTCCTGAGGAGGTGGTAGCCAGGAAGTTCTTCAAGAAAAACATCTTCGAATTCCCTGACTACAAGAACTTCAGCAGGGTTAGGACTCTCCATGGTAGTGTCTACCACATGGGCCAAGAATGCATAACATCCTTGCCTCATCAACTTCTCAGCAACCATAGCTGATACAAGACAGGTAGGTAGAATCTTTCTCTCTCCTTCAAAGATCCATGTGTCGCTTTCATCACCAAACACAGCCTGCTTGGATTCACAATCCAAGACAACTCTATACCTTTCCAAGGTATCCATCCCAAGGATTATATCAAATCCTTGCATCTCAAGTGGTATAAGGTCCACTTGAATGGGATGATCAAAAAAGAAGAGGATGCAGGGAGAGCATATCTCCTGCAACACAGCAGACCCTCTCAACAGAGTCTCAAGCAACAAGCTATCTGCCCTATGACTGACTATCATATTGCAGTTATGAATCACTCTTCGAGTGATAAAGGAGTGTGTAGCACCCGGGTCAATCAAAACAGATACAACGCAGGATGTAGACATATCAGAATATAACAACTCCATCTGACCTGCCACAACCTGAGGGTTGATCACTGCGTTAGGATGGTTCATTTTGTAGAAGCTCTCTGTCGCTTGAGGTTGATTCGGTGCTATGCTCCTTGAAACTACCTTCTTTGGGATCCTTGGTGACTCTGGCTCTGTGGTTGTGTTACACTGGCTGGTCTGGCCCTGCAGTCCTTCATCAGGTGCCCCACCTTTCCACAGTTGTAACAACTTCTGTCTTGTTGCTGTGGTCTAGGTGGTCCTGTGACTGACATCGATGTTGAATTACGAGCCTCTTGTAGCGATAGGCTTCATCCTCTTCCTCTACTCGATGTCCACTGTGTCTGAGTACTAGGTCTCGGTAGTGGTGGTGTAGGTACAGAATATCTAGACTTCTTAAAGTCTCTAGATGGGGACCCCTGGAACTGAGGATGTCTCTTATGGGTTTGCCTCTTCTCGGCTACAGATCTCTCTATCCTTCGGACTGACTCAACGAATGTAAAAAACCTAACCCAGTTCTCTAGGGCAGACATTGGAGTAGTCAACTCGGCATTCAATCCTTTCTCAAACCGCCTAATCCTTTCCTCCTCGGTGGAAGCCATGTGCGAACATAACTGCAGCAACTCCATGAACTTAGCTTCGTACTCACTAACGTTCATAAAATCTTGCCTCAACCTCTCGAACTAAGAGATTTTCTCATCCAGGAATGTCTTTGGGAAGTATCGATTGACAAATTTCCGACGAAAAACCTCCCATGTAACTTCCACATCTGGCCTCTTCTATTCTCCCATGGTCCACCAGTGACCAAGACTCCCCTTGAGAAGATAGACGACATGTCTAACCTTCTCAGCTTTCGGGATGTTTAGGATTCTAAAGGCTTTCTCGAGCTCAGTGAACCACATATCAGCATCTGCGGGGTAGCCGTTCCAAAGTACTCAGTCACCCCGACGTGGCGAAGTCTCTCGAACGTCTTACTGATACATTTTCCTTCAAACTGAGTGGGTGCCCTAGGTGCAGGCATGGGCAGCCTATCTGTGATGTGTGTCATGGCAGTCATAAACTGCCCGAACATAGTCTGGACAGCTGGATTTTCCATGTCAGCTGGGTCAAAATGAGGTGGCTCCATAGGTGGCTCAGGTACATGTTGTTCTACTTCTGGTTCCCTTACACCTTCCCGAGGTGTAGCGACACTACTTTCTGCCACATATTCCTCGTGTGGTCAAGACATCCTTAATTATCTTCTTCTCCTGAGGAGCAAAAGACACTATTAGATATACTGGAAAACACTAAGAATAGACTCAACATCCTAAGTCCTATGTCTCTGTAGACTCAGCAAACCAAGAGCTCTGATACCACTTAATTGATACGTCCCGTCTCGTGAAAAATGGATTAACTAAAGTGGAAGCGATTAACTAACCGGCAGTGGGATTATGAAAAATCACTAAAAATTAAAACTTTTTAAGGAAAGATATTTAACCCATAAAACTTCTTAATAAGAAACAAGATGAACAGTTAACATCATGTTTTAACATTACATCATTGTGAAATCACCTCTCGAGTGATTATATACATTCTGATACAAAAATCTCAAGGCTCAAAGCTAAAATCTCAGACCTATCGACTCCTAGGACCTGAGAGTACAGAGACAACATAAGACTAACTAACTACAGGACCCGACAATCAGTATCGCCACCTGAGATTAATTGCTTCCCCTAGTTTTGCTGATGCTGATACTGTTCACCCGCAGACTGGTTCCTTCATCCTCGGTGACCACCTAAAAAGTTGAAATCTACGGGGTGAGACAATTTTAAATAATTGTCCCAGCGAGAGTTATAACTCTCTGCCAGAAACTTTGTTATATCATTTTAGGGGTAACAAAACAATATAATCTTTAAGACATTCAACAGCAGATTTGATATTAAGTAAAGCAACTTCTTTAAGGAATATGAAGAACATGTAATCTAATTACTTAACTGAAACATTTATAAACAATGTAACATCAATCATTGTTTCTCGCAGTTCAACCTAAGCATATATGCTACGCGGCTAATTATGTTTTACAAACATTATTATGCCCTGCGGAGATGAGGTATACTGCTCATACTCCAATCGATCACTAGTAAGTCGCATCAATATCATTCTAGGTCATCAAAAGAGCCAGTTTCTTATGAACTCATCTTCCTCAGTCAGTGTGAGGATCAACTTATAAGGACATTGTATTCTGTTACTTCGCTATTAGAGTCACAGTGGCATTTTGTACTCTCTTCGCCATCGAAAGATTTCTTGTTTATCTCTCATCGATGCGGCATTAAATATTTCCTCAGGAGAATAGTGAAACATCACCCCAGCATAAAAAAAAAAGTTTAGGGTTGATGGATTTGAAGTACATATACATCAATTCCTACACTGGGACATAAGGATATTCACATCCATCATCCCCCACATACTCAAACGTATGTGATCTAGGAGTTCCCTTAGGAAAACCTATTTCACCATCATTAACTACTGACAATGATGGATCTATGATCAGGGCTCTACATGATATGATTATACTTGATTATTTAGGTACATTTCAGTATTCTTTTAACATCAAGCATGTTTCCAAACATTAATCATTAGAACAACTTCTATAAAAGAAGAATACTAAATGTATCAAGCTTAACTCACGTCAACTACAACATGGATATCACTTCTTAATCATTTCATTACCATGATTCAACAATGGGGGTATCCAAACCCTTAAATCATCATAAGTCATCAAACTAGCATGACTTTGATGCTACTCATGCCTATTACATCCCAACATTTTCATATGTTCCACTTTAACTTAGGCAACATAACATACATCACTATTCATAAAGCATGTTATAGGCTTTCAAATAATATATTATCATAACCTCTACCTGATTATGATCATTCTCTTATAAGAACCTGCATGGTCAATTCAATTGATAATAATAAACAAATTATTTCCAGATCAGCAATTTATAAAGCAGAAATAACATTCCAATTCAAGGGTTGTACCTTGATGCCTTCAATAAGGCTAGGTTCCCTCCTTAATATAAATTAGGGTTCTTCAATCCCTATCATTATGATTGACAATGATAATTCCTCACCTCATACTTTAATTATAAAGATTCATGCTTAAAAGCATAACCTGGAATTAGGGTTTATTGTACATTTCATCACATCACCCTCAATTAGGGTTTACGATTCATTTTACATGTCATTACCCTAGAATTAGGGTTTACTATTCACTTCATAGTGAATTGAGCTCATAGCATCACCATGTATGAAATTATTATCCTTGATGCCTTCAAATTAGGTTAAGATTCATCAATTATCATGATTAGGGATTCCATGATCTCACTTAGGTGGATCATACCCCAATCTTGCACATTCACATACATTGAAGGTACTTTACTTGAGTTCCAACCATAAAGGGATCCTTCTCTCTCCTCTTACTAATATATGGTGATTACATCACTCTAGATTAGGTTAGGTCAAGTTAACTTTGATTAACATAAGCCAAGTCACCACCATTACGGTCATTAGGGTTTGCTTAATCAAGGGTTGTTGTCTACTTGAACCCTTCAAGGGTACATTGTTAAAGTTCACCATTGATCAAGTCATGGGTCAATATTTTAATCACTTAGCCCCTTAATGTCTTTAGGTATCATTAGGGTTTGGATTAGACAACCATTGAACCATCTAAGCCTTCAAGTTACTAAGCAATCTTAACCCTAAAAGTCCCCAAACAGTTTCACACCTCAACCTCCTAACGGTTTTGAAACCGCATGGAGGGGTTGACCTTTTGGTTACTTTGACCCTCAAGACCGCATGAAACTCAATACCATTTGGCCTTAACCGGTCTTGAAACCATTTGATTGTGTTGACAATTTGGACATGGTTGACCTTGAAATCGTTTGATCGAACCGCATGACCAAATCGCATGGCCAAACCGCATGGTTGAAACCGCATGATCTTCAAACCGCATGAATTCCAAATGCTTTTGAAACCATTTGATCCCAAATGGTCTTGAGACTGTTTGGTCCAAATCAGCTCAATACCGCATGGACCTCAAAGGTGCATCAACACTTGTAATTGATCAAGGTTTTCAATGTTGATCCCCTCAATTGATCTTATCCTTGTTAACCACTTATAAATTGAGCTAATTAGGGTTATTCTTAACCAATTGGACACTCAACTGACCATCAATTGATAGCCAATTAGGGTTGAAACCGATTGGATTAGGGTTTGTAATCGGTTTACCATCAACATTGATCAACATGAGTCTAATTGAGGTTGAAGCCATCAATTGTCCTCCAATTGGGCCATGACTTGGCCCAAACGGTCTTGAGATCGTTTGGACATCCTCCAAACGGTCTTGAGACCGTTTTGCCAAAGATTCATCAAAATATCAGTCCATTTGTTATGGGTTGAACCCTAATTAAGTTACAAATCAGCACTTTTGATTAATTCAACAACCTATTGTGATTGTACCCTCAATTGGTCAAATTACCTCAACCCTAGACCTCCAAACGGTCTTGGGTGATCACAAAATGGTCTTGAGACCGTTTGGGTGATCCCCAAATGGTTTTGAAACTGTTTGGGCCACTCAACCCAAACTTCAACAAGATGGTCCATAAAGTCAGCAATTTGAACCTGATTAGGGTTTAGGTGATTAATGTGCCTTCAACTTGATAATTACTTGCAATTAGATGTTGATTCTTTGTAGATAGTTAATTCATGATGTGTACAGCAGACCCTTAAATGGTCAACCCTTGGTTAAACCCCTCAAACAGTTTTGAAACCGTTTGAGTCCAAACGGTCTTGCAAACTGCATGAGATCAAACGGTTTTGAAATCATTTGGTCCCAATCGGTCTTGCAAACCGTTTGAACCATGGGTGAGGGATCGTTTGAAAAAGTAGCCTAGGTATTCACATCCACCGTCATCTACCTTGAGACCAAGGTCTGTTCTTCACCGTTTTGCTTGCAAAAGTGCAAGGGGAGATATGGAAGAAGAAGTAGAACTACTATTTGCAAGAACGGAGATATGCATAACAAAGAAAAAGGTTTAGAGTTATAAAACCCGCCTTAAGGATGTTCCTAGAGTTCCAAGCTTCCAAGATTTCAAGCCTTTAATGGCATCTTGAGCTCCACAGGTCGGCCAAGTTCGTTTCTCCAAGAAAAGGTTGGGGAAGGTCGGCTAGAAAGAGAAACCTAAGTAAGAAACCCATAAAACCAACCTTACACCAAGAATACCTCCTTGAATTCTAGCAAGAAGATGGTCACTCCTTACCTAGAACATGTTGGTCACCTCCCTCTGCTCTAGATCTCTGCCTTCAATCGGTTTAGCAAGAAGATAAATGAGAAGGAAGGGGAAATGTTTCCTTTGGCTTGCAAGGAAAGACACTACAAAAAAATTGGCCTTTGTTGAAGAACATTAGTGAGGAACCATAGATTGTGAATAATGATGTCTATTAGTGAGGGTTCATCGTTCAAATATGGGACCAAATCCCTCAACCGTGTTTTTAACATCCTCAGAACTTTTATGTGAACACTACTCCCTCAAAAATACATTACTCACTAATCACCCCGTGAAAAATACCATGCCAAATGTTTCCCTCCATCTCATATCCCTTCCCTCCATTCTAAAATACAACATTTGGAAATCAAAATTAAAAAGGAAAAGAAAAACCCTCCTCACTCGTTCCTCTTTGCAAGAATTGTTTCGTCACTTTGTGCTTCCTCCTCTCACGTCGTGCGCATCTGGCCGGTGCTCCCCTCTCCGTAGCCATTCTCCTCCCCATATTCTCCTTTCCGCAACGCCAACGACGAACTAGGGAAGCACTCAGCCGCCACGACTAGCCACTCATCCTCGGCGCCTCCTTGATTCCATCGACCATGCCTTCAGTCTGTCGACCATGCCTCCATCACTCCACGGCCAGGGTCTGCTCCAGCTTAAGGCCGCCCAGCCTCAGTAACCCCACGACCTCAGTCGCTTAGCCATACCCAAATCCCACCGGTCACACCCAACTGCAACCGCGCCTACCTCCCGGACAGTGCCCCAACTGCTCATGCCACCCCAGCTGCAGCAGCTCGTAACTCCAATCGTCGCCCGTCTGGCCGACTTCCAATTCCACGGCCAGGAGTATCCATCTCCTGCTGGATCCCAGTGAAACCAGCGGCACCCGACTCAGGCAGCACCCAGCAGGAGCTCTGAACCTACTTCAACCTCGGATCAAGCTACTCGTCTTTGTTCCTTGATCTGACGCCCATAACCTGCCCAACCGCCTCTGCTCCAGTTCTTCTCTTGCAACGTCCATTATTCTTCTTATTCAGTTTTAATCTCGTTGCTTCTGTCCATTGACCGGAAGCGTGGGAAAAGGTACTGCTACTAAAACTGCATCTTTTTTCTGTGCTACTTGTTTTATTATTCTCTTGCAACTATTTTGCTTGCTTGTTGTTATGTTGTTTGATTCAATCCTGCGTTGGTCATTTAGTTTTAGATAACGATTCCAATGTGCATCCTTCTTCATGTGTATCCCAGATTTGAGTTCACTGTAATGTGTTGTTCACTGCCAATGCTTGCTTATTTCTTCATATGCGTATCCCAATAGTTTACTGTAATCTGTTAATTACTGCCAGTGTTTTCTTCTTTCTTCATTTGATGATGGAGACGAAAGCCTCCATGGGGGTTGCTTTTGGGTCGGGACAATTTGTGTCCCCCTTCTAGAAGTGTTCTCGAAGATACATAATAGATATATAATTCTGCACATTTTAGATACATAATATGCCTTTCAGTATTTTCTTTATGAATATGGTTGCATCTACGCTTGTTTATATTGTTGGTATTACCATGTGACATGTGCTTAAGTTCGAATTATATATAGGAAATATTTGGTTTAGGTTCTCAAATTACAACACATAAGCTAACGTATCACAAATTATTTGACTTCAAAACTAACAAAGCATATTTCTTCCCATCAAAACTTGACTAGCTTGTAGCGTTCTAGTAGATTGTAGTGATTAGTGTTGGTTTGAGACAAGGCCAATCCTAACCAAATAAAAAAGTTGCAGTCTTGTCTAGCATCACCAACAATCTAGTATGGTATGAAAAAAATGAATATTTGTGGTTTGATTTGTGATTTAGGCCTAGATCATATTAGACAAGATCATTCCCACTCCTATTTACATTTATAAAAACTTTTTAATACTATGAACGTTATGTGATTTTATTCTCATGTTGAGACAAATTAAGTATGTTTGTATAACACATATTAAAAATATATTGATTTCACCACACATGAGAGTTTCATACTTCTGGTCACATAAAATAGCCATATTAATTAAATCTCAAACCTTATAGCCTTCATTCGTAACTCACATTGTGATGTTTGATAAATGGGTAATATTACTATGGACTGAGAATGGGTTAATGTTTAAAAGTAGACCTGTAGTAAGCTAAGTGTAATGATTTATCAAAATTATATGGGTCAAATGGAATATGTAAGAGTCTAGTCACCACTTAATTGATATATAGAAAATTTGATCATATATAATCTAGTTGACAAAGCCACTCTCCTCTTACCCCTTTTCTTCACTGACATAGTGCCCAGAGTCCTGACTCCACACTATCTATTTTGGCAATTAAAAATTTATGGGAAAAACTTAGTAATGATTTAAACTCATCTTATTAGATCAAATCATTCTATGAATTATATGTTCTTCATCAATGGATGACCTAGTTTTCTCAGTCAATGGATGACACTAGTGTTCTTCATCATTTATGGGAAAAGCAGTCACTGCCTTAGATCAGCTCTATAGTCAGATCTAGATTTTGTTTTTCCTGAGTATTTGTTGTTGAATTTGCATATAATATTAGATAAATATAATTTTAATGTATTTTTCCTTCCTAACATGATAGCTTCCGAGTATATATTTCCTAGTGTCAAACCTCCTGGCTAGGTGTTGCTGCTTGAATGAGTAGCTATGCTAAGAGATTTTAGAAACTGATTGAGTGGAAGGATGTATGCACATAGATAAGAATTTAATAGACAAGAAGATCTTGCAATTATGGGAGCATAGAAGGGTAGAACATATGGTTTATTGTGATAAATATGTTTTTCCTCATATATATTGTTAAGAGATGGTGTCCTTTCTGGGCTTCAAGTACATGTAGCATACTTATGTGGTGCTTGCGGATAAGTTTGGGAGGTTGAATACTTGCTTTGGGACTTTGGCCTTATGGTTGTGTTTTCTATGAGTTCAAAGGTGTCGTGTAGGTCTTGATTTGCATCAATTCTTTGTCTGAGTTTTATCCTCTGGGGATGTTGGATGTGAGATCTGCTCTCTTGGTCTAGCATACTAGTTTGTTTTGATTTTTCCTGGTGACGGTTGAGTCAAATGTTCCCCTCTCACTAGCTGTTTTTAAGCTTGGATCTAGTATTCAGGTTTCTGGTTGCCTCCGTTTCTTTGAGGGACACCAAATCTAGCTAAGAAATGGCTACCTAGAATATTAGAAAGAGTTTTACCTCCTGAACACCAAGGATCAATCCAAATCATAGTGTTACAACCTTCACCAACTCTAATTTCAAAATTATCAATATGCCTATCCCGTATAGACAGTGGATTCCTCCAAATCTAAGAATAGATCGACTTTGGTTTACTGCTCCAGACCTATATCAGGTTACTTGATTATTTATATATATATAATCAAGGAATATAAATACCTAGATAGACTGAAAGGAATATAATCAATATACTATTTGAATTGGATATATATATATACATTTCTTGTAATGTGTGCTTAACTTATTATATATTTCCCTCCATGTAGATGGATTTTCTAATCAATCGGAGTTGGATGTATATTGGGAACAGAGTGCGAAGTGATGTATTCAAGGCAGGGTTACGAAAGTTCATTGAGTTTGCTCTTATCCATCAGAAACCAACTAGATAGGGGAAATTAATATGTCCTTGCAAGGTATGTTTGAAAAGATACCTTAAAACAGAGGAGGAGGTATTCTCACATGTATTACAAAAAGGATTTGTGCATAGCTATGATGTTTGGACGTTTCATGGGGAGGTGATTGGTAGGAGCAATCCGGTTGTGGCACTAAACATGCCTAGCACCTACAATATGCATCAGATGCTGGAGGATTTGTTTGGTATGGGTGACACATCAAATGACCACTCTATTGAACCTACAGAGGAACCTGCAAATGTAGATGCAGAAAGATTTTACAAGCTACTAAAAGAGGCAGATCAACCACTCTATAGAGGTTTCACAAGTCATTCTAAGCTATCGTATTTGGTTGCCTTGCTATTTCTGAAGGAGGAATCTAGATGTTCCAACGATTCATTCACAAAGTTGTTACAGTTGATTATTTCAGGATTTACAGAAGAAAATTGTCTATTGCTAGAGACGTACTATGAAGCAAATGTGATCGTGAAGGATTTACGAGTTGATCATTATACTATAGATGTATGTACAAATAATTGCATGCTTTTTCGCAAAGATGCAGCTTCAAAAGAAAATTGTGATACTTGTGGTGCTTCAATATGGAATGAAAAGCAATACAAAACAAAGGGAAAGAAGGTAGATGATAAGTTCATGTATCACTTCCCTTTGATACCTCAGTTAGAGAGGCTCTATATGTCTTCATCTATTCCTAAAGATATGATTTGTCAATCTGAAGGAAAAGGCAAGGATGGTCGTATTCATCATCCTTCAGACACACCAGAATGGTTGTCTATTGATTCCAGGTATCCAGACTTTGCTGCTGAACCACGCAATATTGGATTGGCATTAGCAACATATGGATGTAATGCATTTGGCAATATGAGTGCATCACATAGCATCTGGCCTGTGTTGGTGACACCTCTCAATCTTCCGCCTTGGCTTCTTATGAAAGAACAATTTATTATGATGTCCCTATTAATCCCAGGTCCACATATGGTTGGCAATGACCTTGATGTATACTTGGAGCCATTAATTGAGGAGCTAAAACTACTTTGGGAGCTTGGAGTCAAAGTTTATGATGCATATAGCAAAAGGAACTTCACTATGCGGGCAATGATTTTATGGACCATTAATGATTTTCCAGCATATGGTGACTTATCTGGTTGGAGCACTAAAGGTAAGAAAGATTTGGGATGTCCTTGTTGTAATGTGGAGACTGTATCAAAATGGTTACAGTTTGGGAAAAAGCAATGCTATGGTTTCCATCGACGTTTTCTTACAATGAATCATCCATATAGATGTGATAGGAAAAATTTTGATGGTGAAAAAGATTTTCGACTTTCACCAAAGCCACTATCTGGAGAAGATATACTCAGCACTTCGATGGATATGAAAATATCACATTTGGAAAAATGAATAAGCACAAGAGGCTTGGAGATCAAATTCAACCATTACCTCCTGGTTGGAATAAGATAAGCATCTTTTTTCAGGTACCTTATTGGAAGTATTTATCTGTTAGACACAATCTGGATGTGATGCACATAGAAAAGAATGTGTGCGAGAATATTTTAAACACATTATTGGGTGATTCTAAGAAAAGTAAAGACAACTTACAAGCTTGTCAAGATATGAAGAAAATGTGCATTCGAAGAGATTTATGGCCAGTAGATGCAGGTGACCGCTATTACTTGCCTCCAACATCTTACACCATGACTAATGAGCAGAAAGATAAGTTCCTATCTGTGTTAGAAAAGTTGAAAGTTCCTGATGGCTATTCTTCTAACATATCTAGGTGTGTTAGCAAATCTGATAGAAAACTTGTTGGGACAAAAAGTCATGATTTCCATGTTCTTATGCATCAACTTCTACCTGTTGACTTGATACATTGCATAAGCTTAGATGTGTACAAGCCTATTGCTAATTTGTGCTCATTTTTCATCAAGATTTTCTGTAACATTATTGATGTGGAGGAATTCAAATAATTGGAACAAGAAATTGTTGTCACTCTTTGCCAGTTGGAGAGAATCTTCCCATCTTCTTTCTTCACCATCATGATGCATGTGCCCATTCATTTAGCTTATGAAGCCAGGCAAGACGGATCTGTCCAAACTAGGTGGATGTACCCAATAGAGAGATACTTGAAGAAATTGAAGAAGTGTGTAAGAAACAAAGCTAAACCGGCTGGTTGTATTGCTAGTGGCTATTTAGCTTAAGGAAGTTTGACATTTTGTGCTAGGTACTTGCATAATTTTGAGACAAAACTCAACCACAGTCCTCATAATGTTGATGGGTCTCCAATTAGAGTTGGAGTGTCAAGAAATTTCAACATCCACACTTTGGAACAAACCCATCGTTATGTCCTTTTCAATAAAGAGGAATTGGATGTTTACAGAAGGTAAGATTTAATTATGTCCTAAAATTCGTGCTGATATTTGTATATTTGTTGTACATTAATTTAGACACTTCTTATAAAGCAGTGAACACATGTGTATTCTTCAAGATATGGAACCCAACATTGCCCCACGGACCCTAGAAACAAAACATGCAAAGGAGTTTTCTAAGTGGTTGAAAGAGCATGTAAGTGTCAAACATAAATATTGTTGTCACTCTTAATGTTCAGGTTAGTGTAGATTACATCAATGTTTTACTTTTTATGAAGGTAATGCAAATGCGAGAGATTAGGCCAAACAATATTAGCGATGATTTGAGATGGTTATCCCAAGGCCCTTGTGCTGAGGGAATGTCTTATGAAAGATTTTTGGTCAATGGATATCATTTTCGTTCAAATCACATTGAAAGTATATGTACTACACAAAATGTGGAGTGTATTTTTGTGCTGACACTTCAAGTTATTCAAGTGGTAGAGATCGAAATCCTATAAATGATGAAGTCACGTACTATGGCTACTTAGAGGAGGTTATTGAGCTAACTTATGGTCTAGGAATCAAAGTTCTGTTGTTCAGATGTTCTTGGTATGATGAAAGCACTTCTAACGGGTTGCGAATTGATGAATATGGTTTCACACAAATCAACACTTCAAGGATAAAAAAAAGGAGGAACCATTTATCCTGGATTCTCAAGCATTGCAATGCTTTTATGTGAAGGATCCTAATGCTGATGATTGGTGCACAGTGCTAAAGCATCCTCCTAAAGATTATTCTGAAGTACCTCTTATTGAGAATTGTTTGACTGGTTTACAATATGAAGCTATTGATGGTGGTGTAATTAGTTATGTATCTTGGACGATGAGTGACACCGAGGGATCTTTTGTTGATAGAACTAAAAAAAAGAATGATGGGGCTAATGTTTAGTTCATTAATATGTCTATTTTCATCAAATTATTTTGTTTGCAACTCTAAATTAATTTATTTGGGGAATATGTTCGATTGCATTTTTTTGGCAAACTGTTCCTATATGGCATATTCTTTGCAATTTATTTAGTCTTATTTCATATACCAGCAAGTAGGACATCATTATTCTTTTTTGGGATATGAAACCAAGGTACTCTACAATTTATATGTTTTTCAAATGCTGAATATTCATATGTTGGTGTCTCATATTCTCCGCAAATTTTTTTTTTCAAATGTAGCTACTACTTTTGTTACTGACATTTCTGCACTAATAATCTAATTTTTTTCTTGTCAGTTGAAGAATGATAGGAAGAAGAATCACTAGATCTAGTTGTAACAACACACCAAGTCAACCTATTGATGTCCCTCCATCCACAATTGCAGAAAATTGTGAGGATGAACCTACTCTACTGTCCAACAATATTGAAAATGATGTAACAGTTGAAGAAAATGTTGAGGATGAACAGGAGAATAGGAAGTATGGATGTGGGCCTGCAAGTGAGCAAAGCCTACTTCCTAAGCAAGGGCAGCCACGTCACAAGGTCCAATGGGATTACGAAGGAAATGTTATTGGGGAGAATGGTGCCAAATTGAATCGTTATTGTCATATGCTAGCAAGGAAACCACACATATGGCATCTAGACTTGAAGTGGAACGAACAACCACAACAAGCTTTTGCAGAAAGAAAATCATTTATTGAGGTAATCTTTTTCATAAAAAGACCAACAAATTGTATGATTGTTATATCTAAAGTAATATTTTCTATCTTTTTGTAGAAATACTTCGATTTAGGCAGTCACCCTAATGCATGGAATCACATTGATGAACACATTAGCAAAGGGATATCAGTGTCGAGGGCACGTGTAAAGAAAGATTACTATGAAAAGTACAAGATTGAACCAGAATTGACGATGAAGAAAGTTGAGAAAAATGCTTCCATAGATATGGACCAGTTTAAAATTTCTTGTTAAAGAATGGGGAACCGAGAAGTCTAAGGTACAATGGTTTCATATAACTTGCATGTATACCTATCTACTTTTTCTAATTATATGTTTCTTATGGTTTAGAAAATTTCTGAGATCAACAAGGCAAACAGAGCAAAAAAAGTGATGGATCATACCACAGGATCAAAGCCATGGAGTTGTTATCGGGAAAAATGGTATTAATAATGGACACTTGTCTTTCTTAGTAGGAGTTGAACATATAACATGGATAATTATTATGTCATCTATCATGTGTAGGTCAGTGAAGATCAACCCATTGTGCCTCTTAACAATTTTTTGGAAAAATTTTATGACAAAAGCCCACAAGTGGTTAGAAAGTGGATATTTGCTTCCCTATGATATCTATAAAGCTACATATGCTTAGATATCTCAATTTAAGCTTTCATTTTATGATGCTTTCTAATTACAGCTTGAAATCTCTGATATTCTGGAAAACCAAGTAGCAAACCAAGAAGAAATAGATCCTAGAAGTGTTGATAATCTAACACGTGATGCTTATTTGCAAGTTTTAAATCTTTCCAAAAAGGCTAGGATTCGAGGTGTTGGAATTGGGCACAAAGAGATAAGACATAGGGGAAAAGATTCCCGTATAAGATATGAAATGTTTCTTGAGGAAAGCAATGCAAAGGATGTATGTTGGATTATAACTAAACTTGAACTATTAGTTACAACTAGTCTATTAGATTGATGTTTGTACTTTGTTTTCTATTTCAGGATAAACTTAAGGAACTTGAAGAAACAGTAAATGGATTAAAGAACTCTGTCTCCCAAATAATGACTTGGTATAATCAATCACAGGTAACTCAGATTCAGTTGTCTATGTCAATGTAATATATAATTTTTTTTGACATTGTTGATCTATTTGTTATAGGATGGCGGTATTAGTGTTGATTATGCAGCTGAATACCCCAATCAGAATACTACAAGTGTCTTACACATGCAAAGTGGCACAAATAGGTCAGATGTGGGTTCTTTTCACATACAAGACAATACAAGTAATGGTGCAAATGTAGGCATGTTTCCCAGGAAAAATAATTCAAGCGGGGATGGCTTAGGAAGACTTTCTACACAAAGAAATTCAAGGGAGACTGGAGTAGGCATTATTTCCATACAAGGCAATTCAAGGGAGAATGGCATCCACTAATCTTTCAGTCACAGGTACCTCATAACAGCTATAGATTATTTTCAATGTTCATACACATAAGAATATTAACATGTACACTTTATTAAAGGCTGCAGTTGAAAGTTGGTGCCCTACTCACGGTAATAATAGACAAAGTCATCCACAAATGCAGAACACACCAAGCACATCTTCATCGGTGTCTTTCACACCAAGAACTCAGTGTTTAAATCAGTTATTCAATACGTGCTTGATTAAACTTCTAAGGTATCCATCCATATATCTTGTACTTATACCAAATCTGATATATAAGGCCAAATCAAATATATAAGGCAGGAATCTACTTAATGGTTAATGCCCATGTGGTTCTATATTTCCAGACATTTTGGGTATCATGGTTATGTATGTAGTTATTACTATCCTCTTTCATCTCAGTCTACTTATTTATTGTTATCTCTATTAGATGAAATCTTCCAGTTATCTTAGGCAGTCAAAATCTTGAAGGTTTTTGTTCTTAATGACATGGAATTTATATCGAGATCAATGAACTGTGGAAAAAGAAGTTTAAACCTCAGTTAACTGATTAAGTAGCTTGGTTACACCAGTGTAACTCTGATTGTGCAGCATTCACCAGTCCATTCAAGAAAAATTGTTACTCTTTGGTTTTGTTTCCTTCAAGCATGGATGCCTTATAGAGTCTTGTCTAGTCTAGTCAAGTCTGAATGCCAATTCATATGCTAGAATATTTCTGGTGTAAATTACCCTGACTGTGATTTGAGTACTAGCTCAGTTGTACAATTTAAATTAACCCATCCCCAAATTGCTGCGACATTCACCGGTCTAATTCAAACAAAAATTAGTTACTGTCATAGTTTGGTTTTCGTTCAAGCTCTGATGCTAATTCAGTTTCGGCTAGGCCAATAGTTTGGTTTCCTTCATGTCTTGAACTGCTGAAAATGACTAATCCAGAAAATTGCAGCTTGAACTGCAGCTTGAACAAAATAATTATCCAGAAAACTGCAGCTTGAACAGTTGAAAAACTAGGTAGATTAGGTGAGTAGCATGGCCGTGGTGGGTAGGGGTGAGCACGTGGAAGAGAACGATAGTGTTGGTTAAAATGGCTAAATGTCAGGTTGGTGGTCAAAAATGGCCATGGCCGTGGTGGGTAGGGGTGAGCACGGTCGTGGTGGAAGAGAACGACCGTGTTGGTTAAAATGGCTAAATGTTAGGTTGGTGGTCAAAATTGGCCAAAATGGCCATGGCCGTGGTGGTCACCACGGTCGTGTTGGGTTGAGGGTAGCACGGCCGTGCTGCGTAGCACGGCTGTGGTGGGTGTTGGTAGCACGGTCGTGCTGCACAACACGGCCGTGGTGGGATCTGGTAGCACGGTCGTGCTGCGTGGCACAGCCGTGGTGGGTGGTCGCCCGTCATGCAGCTTTTATACACATCCTTGTACTACGTTCAATCATAATTTTAGTTTACGGGTGCATGTTTCTGCTATGTTTGTTCACTTACATTTATCTCTACCTCGCACACACTCTGATTCTTTTTTGTATCTATATTGATAGGGTAGAATCACTTTTAATGATGGATTTAGAGTGACAATGCACCTTGGAGTAGACTAAAACAGAAATATAAGGGTAAGTTGTTTGTTGTACTATGATTTATGTGTTAACTTTAAATTCTATTAATATAATGATTTGTCATTTTTAGGAGAAGAATATTCAAGTACCTAACCATATGAGGCCTGGCATTGATGAAGACCACCACACCATTTGAAGGAATATGGAGACATTATAGATCTTAAGAGTTTCTAGCATGATATGTTGATTGTCATCAATCTCAAATTTTAGAACCATATGTACTCTTTATTTATATCGACGTTGAGCACACAATGTATGGATAATATTTTGCTTCAATAACAAAAATTGGTTTGAGGTGATTTAACATTTTTATGTGTCATTTTGGTGTTGAATCTTCTTATGATGTCATGTGAATTAGTATAAAAATATTACTTGAGATTATGTATACAAAGTTTTCATTTAAAATTTGATATTCACTATAGTAACAATTAATTAACATTTAATAAATCATTCAATAATCAATAACCAAATCATTTATAGTAGTCCCTCATAAATATATTGATGAAGGTCCAGATTGACCATCAAAATTGCATTGATGACGACCACATAGCCCCTCAAAAATAATATTAATGAAGGCATTATCCCTTCAAAAATATATTCTCCAGGACCATCACGTCCCTCAAAAATGTATTTATGAGAACTAAACATGCCCTCAATAATGTTATAATGAAGGATAAATAGTCCCTCAAAAAGTTATTTATGAAGGCTAAATAGTCCCTCAAAAATGTATTTATGAAGGCTAAATAGTCCCTCAATATAACATTCTTGAGGGTCAATTGGTCCGTGACAATTGTATTCATGAGGGCCGCTAGTATTTGTCACGTGAGTTCTCTTCAGAGACCATTTGTGAGGGCCAGAATCACAACCATCCTTATTTGTGAGAGCCTGTAGAGAGGGGTTTGTGGCATGACTCACTCGTGAATAATGACCCAATTTTACTAGTGAGAAGTCTATATAGTTTGGGTAAAGTTTTCACATAAGGCCCCTAGTTCCTTGTTTTCACCTCTAGGTCCCTCCTTTCCTTGTAAGAATGTTTATCCTCATTATATCTAAGTAAAGCTCCTTCTATCCCCAAGATCTAAAGGCAAGTAAAGCCAACTTCTTACTAAGTTGCACATATAAGAGGGTCTTTTTACTTAGAACTTGGTGATTCCATTTCAAAGGTTATTCTTTTTATCTAATAATTTAATTGAAGTTCCCTCTTCATCACTCTTACTCTAAATGATGCCAAGAGTCATATAATATACTCTAGAAGGTGTATTTTACAAGTTGCACCTCATATTTTTGGGTAAATTGCACTTTACACCAAAATTAGGGTTTCAAGTATCATGATCACTCCACAAGTTGTATCTTGATGCCCAAGCTTGGAGAATCCATCATACTTAATCATACTCATTCTTATGATGTATCATTACCATAGTAACATATAAACATGTGAAAATTGCAAGTTAACCCTTCTAATTGGGTAATTTGCACATAGGTCCATGTATTACAAAACAATACTACAACATTGTTTAAAAAGGACAGAAATGAAAATGTATGTTCCTCAGGAACTTTAATTACATGCTAGGAGATAATCACAAGTTTCTAATTACATAATTAAGAAAAACACATAGGGTTAACTCATAACCCAGGTCAGGGATGTTACAAATTATCCACCCCTTACAAGGATTTCGTCCCCGAAATCAGCAAAACATACTAAGAGAAAAGAGCAGGGTATTTCCTTCTCATCTCTTCCTCTAGTTCCCATGTTGCTTCTTCAACACCACGGTGATTCTAGAGGACTTTCACAATACTTATGTCTTTCTTCTTTAGCTTTTTCATTCAGTTATTAAGGATTGACAGTGGTCCTTGCTCATATGTTATATCATCATTCAATTCTACCTCCATAGGTTGTAGAACTGACTCGGTATCAGGGTGACATTTCCTCTGCATAGAAATGTGGAACACAGGGTGTAACTTCTGTAACTCTGGTGGCAACTCTAGTTTATAGGCTACCTTTCCAACCAGTTCAATGATTGGATAAGGTCCCATAAACTTAGGAGCTAACTTACCTTTCCTTCCAAACCTCATGTTAAGCTCGTGCTGAGAGAAGATGTACTTAAGGTTCTTGTGGTCCGTGAAAATCTAGAATGTCTCTACGTAGAGAAAATGTCTCTAGATCTTCAAGGCATGAACCACGGCAGCTAACTCCAGATCGTTTGTCGGATAATTCTCCTCGTGTTTCTTAAGTTGTCGGGAAGAAAAAGAAATCACTTGTTTATCCTGCATCAACACACATCTGAGTCCATTCTTGGAGGCATCACAGAAAACCATGTATCCTTTGCCTTGCTCAGGTAACACAAGTATAGGTGCACTTGTCAACCTCTCCTTTAACAGCTGAAAAGACTGTTGACACTTATCACTCCAGACAAAAGGAACATCCTTCCGAGTCAACTTTGTCAAGGGTAAGGCAATAGAACTGAAGTTCTTAATGAACCTTCGGTAGTAGCCAGCCAATCCTAAGAAACTACGGATCTCTGTCAGTGTCTTCGGTTGTTCCCACTGTAGAACAGATTCTACCTTCTTAGGATCAACACGAATACCCGAGGCAGATATCATGTGTCCAAGAAAAGATACCTCCGGTAACCAGCACTTGCTAAACTTAGCGTATAACTTGTGTTCTCTTAGCAAAGTTAGAACCTCTCAAAGATGTTGTTCATGTTGATGAGCATCTCTGTTATAGATCAGAATGTCATCTATGAAGACGACAACACACTGATTGAGGAAAGGTTGGAAGATTCTATTCATGAGTTCCATAAATGCAGTCGGTGCATTAGCTAGTCCAAACGACATAATTGTGAACTCATATTGACCATACCGAGTACTAAAGGCATACTTGGGTATGTCACTATCCTTAATACGAAGTTGATGATATCCTGACCTCAAGTCTATCTTCGAGAAGACGGTTGCACCACACAACTGGTCGAAGAGATCATCAATCATCGACAGAGGGTACTTGTTCTTTATTGTTACTTTATTTAGTTGTCTGTAATCAATGCACAACCGCATTGATCCATCTTTCTTTTTAACGAAAAGAACCAGAGCACCCCAGGGTGAGGTACTTGGTCAGATAAAATCCTTCTCAAGCAACTCCTTAATTTGTTTCTTGAGTTCTTCCATCTCAGCAGGCGCCATCTGATACGGTGTTTGTGCTATAGGTTGCGTATATGGAACCAAATTTATTTTAAAATCAATTTCCCGAGGCGGTGGAACGCCAAGAAGTTCTTCAGGAAAAATGACTTCAAATTCCCTGACTACCGGAAATTCAGCAGGGTTAGGACTCTCCATGGTAGTGTCTACCACATGGGCCAAGATGCATAACATAGTAGCCTCATCAACTTCTCAGCAACCATAGCTGATACAAGACAGGTAGGTAGAATCTTTCTCTCTCCTTCAAAGATCCATGTGTCGCTTTCATCACCAAACATAGCCTGCTTGGATTCACAATCCAAGACAACTCTATACCTTTCCAAGGTATCCATCCCAAGGATTATATCAAATCCTTGCATCTCAAGTGGTATAAGGTCCACTTGAATGCGATGATCAGAAAAGAAGAGGATGCAGGGAGAGCATATCTCCTACAACATAGCAGACCCTCTCAACGGAGTCTCAAGCAACATGCTATCTGCCCTATGACTGATTGTCATATTGCAGTTATGAAACACTCTTCAAGTGATAAAGGAGTGTGTAGCACCCGGGATAATCAAAACAGATACAATGTAGGATGTAGACATATCAGAATATAACAACTCCATCTGACCTGCCACAACCCAAGGGTTGATCACTACATCAGGTGGGTTCATTGCATAGAACCTCATTGTCACCTGAGGTTGATTCAGTTCTGACGATCCAGCTTGGGATGCTTGTCCACGTCCTCTAGCTACTCCTTGAAACTTCCTTCTATGGGATCCTTGCTGACTCTGTCTCTATGGCTGTGTTACATTGGCTGGTATAGCCATGCAGTCCTTCATCAGGTGCCCCACCTTTCCACAGTTGTAACAACTTCTGGGTTGTTGTTGTGGTCTAGATGGTCCTGTGACTGACATCGATGTGAACTACAAGCCTCTTGAAGTGGTAGGCTTCGTCATCTACCTCTACTCAGTGTCCACTACGTCTAATCACTAGGTCTCGGTGGTGGTGGTGTAGGCAGAGAATATCTAGACTTCTTAAAGTCTCTAGATGAGGACCCTTGGAACTGAGGATGTCTCTTATGGGTTTGCCTCTTCACAGCTACATATCTCTCTATCCTTCGGACTGACTCAACGAAGGTAGCGAACCTCTCCCAGTTCTCTAGGGCAGACACGGGAGTAGTCAACTTGGCATTCAGTCCTTTCTCAAACTGCTTAATCCTTTCCTCCTCGCCATGTGGAGACATGACTGCAACAACTCCATGAACTTAGCTTCGTACTCACTAACATTCATCAAATCTTGCCTCAACCACTCAAACTGAGAGATTTTCTCGTCCAGGAATGTCTTTGGGAAGTATCGGTTGACAAATTCCCGATAAAAAACCTCCCATGTAACTTTCACATCTGGCCTCTTTTGTTCTTCCATGGTCCACCAGTGACCAGCACTCCCCTTGAGAAGATAGACGGCATGTCTAACCTTCTCAGCTTCCGGGATGTTTATGATTATAAAGGCTTTCTCGAGCTCGGTCAACCACAGATCAACATCTGCGGGGTCAGTCGTTCTGAAGTACTCAGTCGCCCCGACACGGCGAAGTCTCTCGAACGTCTTACTGATACCTTGTCCTTCAGACTGAGCGGGTGCCCTAGGTGCAGGTATGGGAATCCTATCCGTGATGTGTGTCATGGCAGTCATAAACTGCCCGAACATAGTCTGGATAGCTGGATTTGCCATGTCAGTTGGGTCAAACTGAAGTGGCTCCATAGGTGGCTCAGGTACATGTTGCTCTACTTCCGGTTCCCTTACACCTTCCCGAGGTGCAGCGACACTAGTTTCTGCCACATATTCCTCGTGTGGTCCAGACATCCTTACTTATCTTCTTCTCCTGAGGAGCAGAATACACTATTAGATATACTAGAAAACACTAAGAATAGACTCAACATCCTAAGTCCAATGTCTTTGTAGACTCAGCGAACCTAGAGCTCTAATACCACTAAATTGAGACGTCCCGTCTCACGAAAAACGGATTAACTAAAGCGGAAGCGATTAACTCACTGGCAGCGAGATTATGAAAAATCACTAAAAATTTAACTTTTTAAGGAAATATATTTAACCCATAAAACTTCTTAATAAGAAACAAGATGAATAGTTAACATCATGTTTTAACATTACATCATTGTGAAATCACCTCTCGAGTGATTATATACATTCTGATACAAAAATCTCGAGGCTCAAAGCCAAAATCTCAGACCTATCGAATCCTAGGACCTGAGAGTACAGAGACAACATAAGACTAACTAACTACAGGACCCGACAGTCAGTATCTCCACCTGAGATTCACTGCTGCCCCTAGTTTTGGTGTTGCTGATACTATTCACCCGCAGACTGGTTCCTTCATCATCAGCGACTACCTAAAAAGTTGAAATCTACGGGGTGAGACAATTTTAAATAATTGTCCCAGCGAGAGTTATAACTCTCTGCCAGAAACTTTGTTATAGCATTTAAGGGGTAACAAAAACAATATAAGCTTTAAGACATTCAACAACAGATTTGATATTAAGTAAAGCAATTTCTTTAAGGAATATGAAGAACATGTAATCTAATTACTTAACTGAAACATTTATAAACAATGTAACATCAATCATTGTTTCTCGCAGTTCAACCTAAGAAGATATGCTACATGGCTAATTATGTTTTACAAACATTATTATGCCCTGCGGAGATGAGGTATACCGCTCATACTCCAACCGATCACTAGTAAGTCGCATCAGTATCATACTAGGTCATCAAAAGAGCTGGATTCTTATGACCTCATCTTCCTCAGTCAGTGTGAGGATCAACTTGCAGGACATCTAGTGTCTCTACTACTATATCTCACCAGGGTATTCTGGTACTTCACTATTAGAGTCACAGTGGCATTCTGTACTATCTTCACCATCGAAAGATTTCTTATTTATCTCTCATCGATGCGGCATTAAATATTTCCTCGGGAGAATAGTGAAACATCACCCCAGCATAAACAAATAGTGTAGGGTTGATGGATTTGAAGTACATATACATCAATTCCTACACTAGGATGTAAGGATATTTGTGTCCATAATCCCCTACATACTCAAAAGTATGTGATCCAGGAGTTCCCTTAGGAAAACTTGTTTCACCATCATTAACTACTGACAATGATGTCTATGATCAGGGCTCTACATGATATGATTATAATTGATTATTTAGGTACATTTCAATATTCTTTTAACATCAAGCATGTTTCCACACATTAATCATTAGAACAACTGCTATAAAAGAAGAATACTAAATGTATCAAGTTTAACTCACGTCAACTACCACATGGATATCACTTCTTAATCATTTCATTACCATGATTCAAGAATGGGGGTATTCAAACCCTTAAATCATCATAAGTCATCTAACTAGCATGACTTTGATGCTACTCATGGCTATTACAGCCCAACATTTTCATATGTGCCACTTAAACTTAGGCAACATAACATACATCACTATTCATAAAGCATGTTATAGGCTTTCAATGAATATATTATCATAACCCTTATCTGGTTTTGATCATTCAATTATAAGAACCTACATGGTCAATTCAATTGATAATAATAAACAATTCATTTCCAGATCAGCAATTTATAAAGCAGAAATAACATTCCAATTCAAGGGTTGTACCTTAATGCCTTCAATAAGGCTAGGTTCCCTCCTTAATATCAATTAGGGTTCTTCAATCCCTTATGATTAGGAATGATAATTCCTCACCTCATACTTTAATTATAAAGATTCATGCTTAAAAGCATAACCTGGAATTAGGGTTTATTGTACATTTCATCACATCACCCTAAATTAGGGTTTACTATTCATTTTACATGTCATTACCCTAGAATTAGGGTTTACTATTCACTTCATAGTGAATTGAGCTCATAGCATCACTGTGTATGAAATTATCATCCGTTATGCCTTCAAATTAGGTTAAGATTCATCAATTATCATGATTAGGGTTTCCATGATCTCACTTAGGTGGATCATACCCCAATCTTGCACATCCACATACATTGAAGGTACTTTACTTGAGTTCCAACCATAAATGGAGCCTTCTCTCTCCTCTTACTGATAGATGGTGATTACATCACTCTAGATTAGGTTAGGTCAAGTCAACTTTGAATAACATAAGCCAAGTCACCACCATTATGGTCATTAGGGTTTGCTTGATCAAGGGTTGTTGTCTACTTGAACCCTTCAAGGGTACATTGGTAAAGTTCACCATTGATCAAGTCATGGGTCAATCTACTACTCACTTAGCCCCTTAATGTCTTTAGGTATCATTAGGGTTTGGATTAGACAACCATTGAACCATCTAAGCCTTCAAGTTACTAAGCAATCTTAACCCTAAAAGTCCCCAAATGGTTTCACACCTCAACCTCCAAACTGTTTTGAAACACCATGGAGGGGTTGACCTTTTGGTTACTTTGACCCTCAAGACCGCATGAACCTCAAGACCATTTTCCCTTAAACGGTCTTGAAACCATTTGATTGTGTTGACCGTTTGGACATGGTTGACCTTGAAACTATTTGATCAAACCGCATGACCAAACCGCATGGCCAAACCACTTGGTTGAAACCACGTGAGATCCAAACCGCATGAGCTCCAAACGGTTTTGAAACCGTTTGAGCCCAAACGGTCTTGAGACCTTTTGGCCCCAAACGGTCTTCAGACTGTTTGGTCCAAATCAGCTCAAAACTTCATGGACCTCAAAGGTGCATCAACACTTGTAATCGATTAGGGTTTTCAATGTTGAACCCCTCAATTGATCTTATTCTTGTTAACCACTTATAAATTGAGCTAATTAGGGTTATTCCTAACCAATTGGACACTCAACGGACCATCAATTGATAGCCAATTAGGGTTGAAACCGATTGGATTAGGGTTTGTAATCGATTAACCATCAACATTAATCAACATGAATGTAATTGAGGTTGAAGCCATCAATTGTCCTCCAATTGGGCCATGACTTGGCCCAAACGGTCTTGAGATCGTTTGGACATCCTCCAAACGTTCTTGAGACCATTTGCCCAAAGATTCATCAAAATCCATTTGTTATGGGTTGAACCCTAATTAAGTTACAAATCAGCACTTTTGATTAATTCAACAACCTATTGTGATTGGACCCTCAATTGGTCAAATTACCTCAACCCTAGACCTCCAAATGGTCTTGGGTGATCACCAAACGGTCTTGAGACCATTTGGGTGATCTCCAAATGGTTTTGAAACCGTTTGGGCCACTCAACCCAAACTTCAACAAGATTGGTCCATAAAGTCAGCAATTTGAACCCGATTAGGGTTTAGGTGATTAATGTGCCTTCAACTTGATAATTACTTGCACTTAGATGTTGATTTTTTGTAGATAGTTAATTCATGATGTTTACAGAAGACCCTTAAATGATCAACCCTTGGTCAAACCCCTCAAATGGTTTTGAAACCGTTTGAGTCCAAACGGTCTTGCAAACTGCATGAGATCAAACGGTTTTGAAACCGTTTGGTCCCAAACGGTCTTGCAAACCGTTTGAACCATGGGTGAGGGACCGTTTGAAAAAGTAGCCTAGGTATTCACGCCCATAGTCATATACCTTGAGACCAAGGTCTGTTCCTCACTGTTTTGCTTGCAAAATGGCAAGGGAAGATAGGGAAGAAGAAGAAGAACTACTATTTGCAAGAAACGAGATATGCATAACAAAGAAAAAGGTTTAGAGTTATAAAACCCGCCTTAATGTTGTTCCTAGAGTTCCAAGCTTACAAGATTTCAAGCTTTTAATTGTGTCTTGAGCTCCATAGGTCGGCCAAGTTCGTTTCTCCAAGAAAAGGTTGGGGAAGATCGGCTAGAAAGAGAAACCTAAGTAAGAAACCCATAAAACAAACCTTACACCAAGAATTCCTCCATGAATTTGAGCAAGAAGATGGTCACTCCTTACCTCGAATAGGTTGGTCGCCTCGCTCTGCTCCAGAGCTCTGCCTTCAGTCAGTTTAGCAAGAAGATAAATGAGAAGGAAGCAGAAACATTTCCTTTGGCTTGCAAGGAAAGAAGTCTATATAGTTTGGGTAAAGTTTTCACATAAGGCCCCTAGTTCCTTGTTTTCACCTCTAGGTCCCTCCTTTCCTTATAAGCATGTTTATCCTCATCATAGATAAGCAAAGCTCCTTCTAACCCCAATATCTAAAGGCAAGGAAAGCCAACTTCTTACTAAGTTGCACATATAAGAGGGTCTTTTTACTTACAACTTGGTGATTCCATTTCAAAGGTTATTCTTTTTATGTAATAATTTAATTGAAGTTCCCTCTTCATAATTCTTACTATAAATGATGCCAAGAGTCACATAAGATACTCTAGAAGGTGTATTTTACAAGTTGCACCTCATATTTTTGGGTAAATTGCACTTTACACCAAAATTAGGGTTTCAAGTATCAGGATCACTCCACAAGCTGTATCTTGATGCCCAAGCTTGGAGAATCCATCATACTTAATCATACTCATTCTTATGATGTCTCATTACCAGAGGAACATCTCAACATGTGAAAACTGCAAGTTAACCCTTCTGATTGGGTAATTTGCACATAGGTCCCTATATTACAAAATAATACTACAACATTGTTTGAAAATGACAGAAATAAAAATGTATGTTCCTAAGGAATTTTAATTACATGCCAGGATATAATCACAAGTTTTTAATTAGATAATTAAGCAAAACACCTAGGGTTAACTCATAACCCACGCCAGGGATGTTACAATACAATTATATACATTATTGTGCTCTCATTTGGACAAAGTGTACAACAAATGCTAGAGGTTGCTTTATTGTGATATACTATAGAATCCACATGTCATGATCTCTTATGGATGTCATTTTCACATGAGCAAAAATTACTAGATCATTCTGATATAAACAATGAGAAATGCAAAAAGACCATGAATGTAGTCTTCCAAAAGGATTGAATGAGAGATATATATGGAATCAGGCAATAATTAGCTATTTTCTCCTCAGGGTAGGTGCTCAAAAAGTATATACAATGCAGACTTCTAACTTATTTCAGTCATGTTTCTATGGTAATGACTCTTCTAATGCTCATCTAATTTGTGTAGTAGTTTCAAACGCATGTTCACATGTTTCACAAGTCATACACTTTTGGTTTGCAGCAGATACTGGGAATGATTATGCATGTTGCAGGAGCCACCTACCTAACGTGCTTCTCAAGCCAAGAAGCTTGCCCCAACAGTGCAAAAGAAGGCATGAGCCCCCAAATAAGGTTGATGCAAGCTCTTCTAAAGTGGAGTGACGTATGTACACAAATACGTTTTCAAGAAGAAAATTCACTACCACAGAAAAGGCTTATAAAGTCACTTTTAAAGGTGTCGGTTGAATAAATACACCGACACCTAAACCCTAAAATGTCAGTTTAATAAAAAAATCGAAATCTATCTGTGAAGGGCGACCAGACATGGATATCACTTTTATACAGTGTTTGTTCCCTAATAATAAACTGACGCCTAAAATTAACTGCCAAATCCAAAATTTCCAGAGAAAAAATTACCTCCAAAATTTAACATATGGCATCGGTTATTGACTACTAAACTGATGATGAAAGGTTATTCGCGAAACAGAAATTGGCCACATTTTGGTCGTCAGTTTTCCTACAATGATTGACGTTTATGGGTTTTCTCGTGTTGTTCCCAGGAAATTTTTCACTCCCTTTGAGCCTCGGTTTTTGAAAGAAACTCACGACTATGGTCATTAATCGAGAACAATTTTTTTAATCGACATATGTTGATAGACTTTGGTCTTTTTCTAGTAAAAACGGACAACTATCATTGTGAATAGGTGTCGATGTGTTTGTAGAACCAACACCTTTCCTTTTATGTGTCGGTTTTATTTAAGAACTGACACCTATTGTTAACTTAATAGCACTCACGCGAGCCCGACTCTTCCCCTTTCTCTGTTTCATTTGTATTCACGCTACTCCAGGGTTTTGTCGGGCGATGTTTCTCTGTCATTGCTCGCTGCCACTGCCTCCACGCCTACCGCTATCACCGCTCAGGCTATCGCCTCCGCTGCTGCCACATCGCCACCTCTGTTGGACGTCATCACTGCATGATACCCGTCGTCACTTCTCGGGGCCGCTCAACACCTATTTGCCGCCTATGCCGCTCGACAGAGGAGGTACCCTCTTCACTTTCTCCCTCTCTTTTTCTTGCTCAACACCTGCTTGCCCTACCGTTCTGCTAGCCAACCCTCTGCCTGGAAGCAACATGAGGAGGTCACGACTGTGTGGGCCTCCACCTCTTCATCTTCATCCACCTCTTCTTCATCCTGTTCACTCTCCTTACCAAATGGAATAAAGCAAGGCCACGACCGTGTGGGTTGTCCACGGTCAGGTCCAACCCACACGGTCGTGGCCTTGCTTTTATCCATTTGGTAAAGAGGGAGCAGGAAGAAGAAGATACATTTGCAATTGAATACTAATGCTTGACCTAATTCTATAAATTTAGATGCATGTTGAATTAAGATATTAAAACCCTAATACACATTTCACCATAATCTTGAATTAAGTATATTGTTGAAATCTTGTGATCAATCTATGTAAGATATTAAAACCTTATTGTTAAATCTCTGATTTTGTAGTGATTTATCACCCTAACATCTACATGAATCCGTATTGTATGACGTAGATTGATGATAATGCATGAGCTAGTTTGAAATTTTGAAATCAATTATTAATCTCTCCATCCCTGGGTAATACTAATTTATGTGTAATCTTTATCTTGATGATAAACATGCACAGACACTCAAAATTTTGAAATCAATGTTATAGAATGACAACACATGTATTTGTTGGACTAGAAACCCATCCAAGATTTACTCATTCGGAGTAAATCTTGGATAGTTCCCGGTTTGGGACTGTTCTTGAACACCTAATCTCACTTGGGATGTAAGTGGATAATGTGTATTGCATTTTCGAGAAAATTTCGGTAGCATTTCCCCGTTTGTTCTCTAAGTACATATGTACTTAGAGAACAGTGGTGAAATGCTACCGAATTTTTTTTGAAAACCCAATACACATTATACACTTACTAGTGAGATTAGGTGTTCAAGGATGGGATAGGTGGTACACATTTATTATATATAAGAATTACATCACATGTATTTTTTGGCCTAGAAACCCGTCCAAAATTTACTCATTAGGAGTAAATCTTGGATAGTCCCCGGTTTGGGCTGTTTTTTAACACATAATCTCACTTAGGATGTAAGTGTATAATGTCTATTGGATTTTCGAGAAAATTTTGGTAGCATTTCCCCATTTGTTCTCTAAGTACATAAGTACTCGTAGCCATTGCGGTTGTAAGATAGATTCTTGGCATAAAGTTCCTAAGGGGAAGAAAGACGTAATATGAAAGGATTTATGTGTGAGTCATTATTAATTTGCAATTCGATTTGTTAGATTACTAATTTTTTGGATACTAGTTAAAAATAATTCTATTTTGCAGAGTATATTTGTATTGGATGAAAAGTTGCATCGTAAATGTGTGATGCAATGCTATAGGAGAGTCCTAAGGAACTATAGGACAAATCTCACCTAAGAATACATAAAATAAGGTGACCAGAGGAAGATGACAGCCACAGAACAGTGGAACTTCCTGGACTAAGAAGAATGGGACGCATTTGTTGCTTCAAGACAAACTGATGAATTCAACGTATTAGGCGTCACCCCCAATTTAATTAATATATATTGTATTCACCTATTCAATATTAACATTTAGTGTTACTAACAAAATCATTAATGTGCATACTAACTAGGCCCTCATTGAGGCGCAAAAAGCAAGGTGTGCACTGAATGTGCATGACCACACAATGGGTCCAAAGGGGTGTGCAGGCATTCGCTTAAGACTACAGAATGAGGCTACTGCTCAGTCTGCTGCTACTCAGGAGTCATCTACTATAGGTAGCACACCTCTTCCTCATCATGATGTCTAGATAGCTGGGAGGCAAAATAAGAAGGGAGAAATAAGGAATCCCGCAACTGTTGAGGCGGCTGCAAAAATGGTAAAATACAAATCTTACAACAACCATTCAAATATTGATTATTTTTGGTGTTTACTTAATTAAATTTTTTTGTTTTGGTGATTAGCGGGACCTACACGAGCTGAGGAAACAAGGAAAGTTCATCCCTAAGGGCACAAGGGATGAATTGATACTAGCTATGGGTAACCAAGAGCATCCTGGACATGTTAGGGTTGCAGGCGTTGGTGTGGGCATCAAAGCGTTCTTTGGGCCATCCCAGCACAAACATGTCCCAAAAGTGGGAAATTCACAAGAAGAGGTAACTTATTCTTTCTTTATAATATTAATGTAAAAGAGAATTCAATAATCAGAAGCTAACGTTTCTTTTATCCATGTATAGGTAGATAAGATAGTTGATAGGAGAGTCGATGTAGTAGTTGATAAGAGAATCAAGGAATCAGTTGATAAAACACTCCATGAAGAAATGAACAAGTGGCAGACATCTCTGACTGCCACTCAGCAGACATTACCTATGGCGTCCCGCTCTACTCCTACTGCAGAGGATGGGAGTAATCATGTAGACCCACCACCTAGCATATCCAATGTAAGTATTTTTATGACATAATAACTAGTCTTTTCAAGATGATATGTTTTCAAGATGATATGTATATATGTATATAACATTCTTTACACAAAAATTTGTAGGGTTTAAAGCCATGTCGTCTAAAAAGTAAAGAATTTGTCGTTGCAAAGGCGTCGGCTTACCCATCCCTACCAAGGGAAATGTTTCATGGGTCTCCATTACCAGCTGGTTGGCTTTGTGTGAGCCCGGTACGTATATTCCACAACTAGATGAATCTTCCATTGCCATATGCCCACCCAGATTGTGAAACGCTTTGTGAGCAAGAAGGCGGAGTGATATTGTGGCCAAAAGTGGATGTCCTCTATATTGATACTGAATGGTAAATTTACATTACGATAAATTGTTAATGTGTGTATATGATGTCAGTTGATCTGAAATTATATATATATATATATATATATATATATATATATATATATATATATATATATATATATATATATATATAGGTTAAAAAGAAGACACCCGCAGTATCTAGGCCTCCACCTCCACCTCCTACATTACCAAGTTGGGTTCCACAGGACCTACCTATCCCGTTAGGTCCTAACTGTAGGGGTATGGCAATATGGTTAGTCAAACATGATATAAATTGCCCTATAACTATTTCTACAGATGCGGATGTTAGAGGTCAATCATACGAAAGCAACCTATTTATACAAGATATTTTGGTGTTGTTTCGACATGATTGGTTGAATACATATGTGATAGAGCTATGGATAAGGTGAGATCTTCTTTATACATCCATATACCTTGTGCAGGATCTGGTGATCTAGTTTCCTATTTATTAATGCATACGTAATACATGTTTTGCAGCTACTTAGACAAGATATGTGCAGATTTTTCATTTGAACATGTAGGATTTTTTATTCCATCTTTGATTAGTCTAGTAGCTAAAGACCCTCCGTCAGTTCAACAGTACGGTTGTGATGCTTTTACAACTTTTTCTCAAAATAAGAAGATGGTGATAATAGCTCCATTCAATGTGGAGTAAGTTTACTTTTCGTATAATTTGGACTTAAGAAAATTACATTTTTCTTGTGGATTTTGAGTTATTAATTTTTAATTTTTTTTACCTCTTGTGGTACGCATTGGGAGTTACTAGTTATTGTCCCTGAGACGTTCACTGTCTATTATCTAGATCCTAAGGGGACTAAATTGAATTCAAAATATGGACACAAAATGAAAATGATATTATTCCGATGAGAAATATTTCATTTTCATATACGTTAACATATGTTATTACATTACTATTTAATTATGCAACTGTGTTACATTAACATGTAGGGGTTTATATGAGTTCAAAAAGGTTGGAGGAAAGGTCCCCAGGAAAAAGAACCAGCAAATAATTTTGACAAATGTGAAAGTAAGTTCCCAAATGCAATGTATATATTATTTATGTGAACAGTGCTTAATTCGTTGTATTTTTTTATATTTTGTATGTTTCAATTTATAGTGTGCTACACAAGACAACGGATGGGCATGTGCATACTATGTGATACGATTTATGCACATGATTATCAAATATGCCGCAGTGGACATCGATACCATTCCTGAGGTATTATATATAGTCTCATTAGATAATATGAAATATATCACTCTTATTTATATATTCTTAATTATATATATATCATTCTCTTTGTAGGTGTTTAAAACTGACCACAATACAGGAAAGGCCTTACCAGATATACATGCTCCCTATATGACGAAGAATTAAATGATGTAAGAGAAGAATGGGCAGCAGCCATACAAGTAGTGGGGGTTTTAACATATAATTGGGATGTTGATAGCGAATAATGACTAAAGAATGATATTTTGTAAATGAATTTCTGAATTATAATATGTGTGAATGTTTCTACATGTCTAAATATTTCTACGTGTCTGAGTGAAAATGAATGAAACTGTTGGTTGCTATATGAATATTTCTACATGTGTGAATGTGAAAATGAATGGAACTACAGATTGCTACATGAATGTTTCTACATGTGTGAAAATCGAATGGAACTACAGGTTTCTAAATGTGTGAACAGTTATGTTGTTAATTTTGTAGGTTTGTGGACTGTTGTTGGCCGATATCAATGGATATCGTAAAACCTGCAGTTCATAACTGAACTGCATGTTTCTCATCCTGCGACCAGCCACAACAGGTCTACAGACTGACAGAAAAAAAAACATAAAATAGGCGTCGATTATTTGTATAAACTGACGACATATGGTTACATTGTCGGTTGCCCTACTAGTAACTGATGTCGATTTCCCTAATGAGGGCAGACACCACGGCCGTGCTGGCCAGCACAGCCGTGGTAGCAGACCAGACATCACGGTCGTGCTTGTCAGCACGACCATGACAATGGTTAAGATGGCGTTGGTTATCACTAATAAACCATCGTCGATAGTGCCCTAGATGGTGCCCTTTCTGTGGCGCGAAGGTATATGGCGTCAGTTTCTAAACTAATAACCGAAGCCTATACCCCCTGTTGGCGCATTTTCGGTGGCGCGTGAAGGATTGTGGCGTCGGTTTGAGAACCGACGCATAACGGTTGGGCTTTTAGCAGCGCCTACATAGGTGTCACTTAAAAACCGATACTAGAGGCTTAAATAACTGACACTAAAGGCCGGATATGTACTAGTGCATCAAAGAATTACAAAAAAAGTGGTCCTTAACTACAAAATAAAAATGTAGCCAAAACCACATATTTTGTAGCTAAAGGCTTTAGCTACACTTTTCATTACATATACAAATTGTAGTATATGCTCGTATAGCTAAAGGCTTGAACTACATTTTCCAAATATGTAGTTAGATAATGCATTCACTACAAATACTATGTAGTAAAAAATGTAGCTAGATATTGTGTTTACAATATTTAAATGTAGTTGTAATTGTAGCTAAATTTATAGCTACAATTACATATGTGGATGGAATGTAACAAAAAGATGATATTACTACATTTTATGTGTAGTTAATGTGTAGGGAAAAGTAACAATTACTACATATATATGTAATTAGATTATACATCTAGCTACATATGTAGTTCCATTCATTACACATACATATGTTAGATTATTATGCATATATTATATATGCAAATTGTCAATACACAAGAAATTAGAACAAGTTACACTCATTTTGCCCAAAAAAACCATAATTTCATTTATATTTTAAAACAAATGTACATGGGGAGGATGTATGCCTAGCCCCTATTACACAATTTTAGAAAATTCTATACATATCGACCTTTGATAGAATGAAAACATCAACTCTACAAGGGAAATTAGTTGATCCATCCCTCTAAGTGGATCATGATCTAGAGTGAATCAATGGCTTCATATTGCTTTTATCATTGCCGTCAACACCAACTTCCCACAATTCTTTCAACTCTTCAATCACAGATTGTAAGTATGTATACTTCTATCTTCATTCCTAGTTGATTTGGATCGAGAATAATCATAGAAAGGATAAAAGTAGGTGTCTTCATGCATAGCTATGGTGGCAAATTGTACAGAATCAATATGACCGGCTAAATACTGTATGATAGACTCATTATGCCAAAGAGATTAAATCCATCTGATTCTAAACCAAGACATACATTACAAGAGTCTAATGTAAAATCAACACACATGTTATCAAATGTCTTCCATGTGTGTGAATTTGTTGGGTGTCTTAAAACTCCATCCCTATGCAAATTTTGTCATGCCACCACATTAGTGGTGAGACTCTAGAGGACATAAACAATCTCTTCAACTTAAGAGTCAAGGAAAAGTGGCACATATCTTTACAAGGAACTCTTTTCTTTTTCACACCCATACTTTGTGCACCTTTGACATCGCTTCCAATTTCTTTATATCTAAGCATTACAATTTAGATATGAAGTACTATCTACAAACTCCTTGCGATGAAAAATGCAATCATTTATACATGCATCAAATTTCTCATTGTCAAGGCTAAGATCTCTAATTATTTTTCTTACTTCATAGTATGAGCCAAGAAACATCTCACCCTCAAGAAGCAACTCCTTCAAAAGTGAGCAGCTCAATAAATGATTTATTACTCTAATAATTACAACATTATATATGGAACAACCTCACAACATTATATAGATTCAAATACTTCTTATTTCTAGGATACAACTTTTTTGCATCAATATCTAACAATTTGTAGAATTGCTCAACTTCTTCATCGTCAATAAATACAAATCTATCATCATCGTCGTCGTTTCCGTCCATAGTTTCTCTACAATTTTGGAATCGATATGCATCGTGCAACATGTCTCCCATATCATGAAACGACATGTAGTCTTGCATTCAAGAATCTTCCTTGGCATCAAATGAGGTCTCACTGTGAAATGTCCAACCCGTGTAGCTTTTGAAAAAACCATTCCTTAATAGTTACTCGGTTGTCACTTGGCAATTATGTCTTTATGAATTTAAACACTTTTTTGCAAGGGAATAAGATAGTCTCATTCCTACTTCATTTATCAAAAGCATGCTCTATGAATATGATTGACCCAGTTAAGTACTTTCTGGTGGTCTTGTCTTCCTCAATAATCCAGCTTTTGTCAATCATACTTCCCTAGGTAAACATAAGTAAACACAATAAAAAATTGAATATATAAATAAGTCGATTTTTTTTTACAAAAATTATGTGAGGTATATAGATACAAATTTAGCATTTCGGAAAGTAACTTTAAGCTACATGAGAAATTTCTAAAAAGTATTTATAATATTTAATAAAAAAAGTATTATATTTTAGTCTAGTGTGTGGTGTTCTTGGAGATTAACTCTGATATGAGATGGTCTATTTCTAATGGCGCAGGCCTAGGTGTTGTGATTAGAGATGAAAAAGACAATCTTTGTTGCATTTCAATACAAAAAGAATGGGTGTTGGATATTGAATTGACTGATGTTGAAACTTCCCTTACTGCTGTCGACGCAATTGCAGATTTGGATCTCTCTAAAGCACAAGTGGTATGTGATTCTCTTAACTTGATAAATGAGCTCAAGATGAAAAAAGATGGGTGTGTCTACCTAAACTTCCCTTGTTAAGGAGATCATAAAGGACATGCAATATATTGAGGAATTCAAAATCGCTTTTGTTAAAATGCTAAGGAATCCCAGGTCAATGAGTATAAATTTGGCTACCATTTTATGGAATCTAATCAGACTATTTATTCATCCTTGTCTCCTATTGCAAACCTAATAATTCATTACACCAACTAATTCTATGGTCATCGTCTACATCGTTGTCATATGTTCTAGTGACGAAATCATGAAATTAAGTCCATTTCCCCTCTATTACGGAGTACTTACCTTCCCATTTGTCTAGGTGATCGGCTAAAATATTGCATCTCCTTCTACTAAATTGAATATGACACCTCTACTTTCCTCAAGTTTTCTAAACTCGTAACACAAGTATATTAGTGTGGTATTAAATGAATTTGTAGGTTGAAGACTATCTTGTCTCCACCCTCATCCTCACATTAAATCATTTAGCTTCTTTAAGGTTGTGGCATATTGTTAATAGATTCAGTTCAAGTGCAACATTGTTGTGGGTGACCTTTTGGAATCCATCCAACATTGTGGTCTTGCATAATGGAGCCTACTACTAATTTTTTGGAGCATTTCACAATTGAAGTGCATACATTCAGCTCGATTTGGACAGCTCACAGCTTCATCTAGTTGCCTTGAATTGTTTGTGGTCTACCATCTTACTCATTTTGAAATGCAACGATGTATGTTTGTACATGATTTTTAATGTTCGCCTAAGTTGGCATGTCTACTATGAATTTTAGATAGGTGATAATATCTCATTTGCAAAATGTACCAAATGTTGTTGAAAAACTATATTGGTCAGTTATTGCACATCTTATACTTTTTCTAGATTCATGGAAACCCATTTTTTGATAAATATTTCCACTCATGTAATATGAATCACCATCCCTATATACCCTACTAAGTGATAATATCATATAGTGTGTATGCATGTTTCTTCTACTGCTCTACACATTGAGCACTAATTAGTCAACGGATGGAAGAATGAGGCAATGTAAGTTGCATAAAGCCATAGGAGAATAAGAAACACATAAAAGGTAAGATTATGTTGTACTTATATTAGTGGTGGTGCAATAAAACTTTTTTTCATGATCTTTTTCCACTTAATGTGATAGTCATTCAACATTTATCATGTTGGTGAAATGAGCATATATAGTGGGCACTCACGTCCCAACTATCTACAATGTTTATTCTTGAGTCAGACCACCTGGAGTCATATGAGAGTCTCAATTATGGCATCCATTTTTTGTCCAGTTAGGAGTTCCTAAAGTGACATTTGTAGGAGAAGACCAACGTATATCTTCTCTAGCTTAAGCCATATTTATATTTTGATAGCGAATAAAATACTGGGACATTTTGTAGTTCAGGCTTGACCCTTGCACCAAAAAGAGGCATATCACAACTTTATATTCTAAGAAAAGTAGACGATCCTACATGCATATTACCTACACAAATAATCATTAAGGGCTTGATTTTATGGGAGAGAGATTGAATGCCAATAATTATACCCTAAACGCATCTGGACAATTCCACACATTACTGGTATTAAGAAATTTTAGTAGAGAAAATTATCATTACTACAAGTTCTATTTGTATGACTCTGATACGGAAATATCCTACTATTTCTACAGACACCATATAAAGGGTAAGTCTTTAAGATACCACAATATCCTACTAGTTCTGTAGACATCATATAAAGGGAAAGGCTTGAGCTCAAAAATTTAGGGTTCATAGATGTATTCAAGTTTCAAGAATATGTAGAAATGTTGGAAGTTGGAAAATAATTATACATACAATATGTTATACAGAAGAGTATTCAACAATATTAGAAAAATGTTTGTGCAGTGCATGTTTCAAATTTTTGTTCACCTTGTTTAATACAGGCCAGTGTATTTGTTTTGATGAATCAGTCCAATCAAGTATGAACACTTAGTTTCCATAAAATTTAGTGTATAACAGTTCCCACTTACCTTATTTTCATCATACCCCTCACATAAAATAGGGTACTCATAATGAGCCAACATATAGGAAAAAACATAGCCATATGAAAAGAAAACCCATAACCTTCAAGGTCATGAAGCTTATCATGCCAATTGACTGCTTGATTCATGTTTTTGGGAGTGGTATTTCCATGATCGTTGATTCAGACACCAATAATATTAATCATCTCATCCTTTTGGAAAACAACATCAATAGGACTTGCTTCTTAAAGAAGCAATGAGAAAAGTCAACTTGTTAAGAATTCGGGGCTTGGAGAATTCCAAGCCTATCTGAAATATATTCAACCACTTTTAAAAGTGGAGCACTTCAATAATATCCATAACATTAACTATGAGATAACTCTGAAACATCTGTGAATACAACTGATAATGAGATACTACAAATGGCTTCTCTCATAGGTAGTCTTATGTCCATATTGGTGAAGAAAAGATAAATGAGATATCCATTCTATTATATTAATGTCTGGTCAAAGAAAAATAAATTCCTGGAAGTTGTTTGTGGTGTTTGGAAAGGAGAGGTACTTAGATGCCCTATGTGTAGAGCAATTAAAAAGTTGAAGGCTAAGAAGCATGGATGTGACGGAGATCTTCAAGCCTTGGCCAAGAACTAGAATTTACTACCCTAGAAAAACAAAAACTAGAAACTTGAATCCTAATGGTGTTGTCTATCAAATCAAACCATTTTTAGTTGCAAGTCAGTAAAGGACAAGGGAAAACATTTGATGATATGCCTATCAATTCTAGTGATTATTTCCAAATAGACCCACCACTTTTAAAAAAAGATGGGAGTGATTTACTAACCAGAAGGAAGTGAAGTGCCAAGTAAGCTCCCAAATTAGATAATGTAAACACCAGAGCCCACTTCCCATGGCTCTAGTAGGGTTTTAGGAATGACAACTAGCCCCACAAACAACCACTCTTCCCCAATGGTCACCCATCCTAGTACTACTCCAAATTGAGCACACTCAACTATGGAGTTCTTTAGTGATGAGCTCCCTAAAATGGAGGTGCACCTTGGTGATATGGGTAGTCCAGTCATCCCTTTTAAGATCATTTTATCTGAGGCCTAAAATCCTAGGATATTGTAATCTTCCCCACTTAGACCCTTTACGTCCTTGTCAAGGCTCAACTATATGGCCTCATAATTTGACCCCATTTCAGTACAAACCCATGACGGCCCATAGACACCCAGCTCTTGATCATGGATACCTAGCGCAAGGTTGTCTATATCACCATAGACATCCCTTTCCAACATGCATGGACGGCATGAATCAAGACTAGCATGCCAGATTCCCATGTGCGCCCCACCTACTATAGGGAAATTGTCTCTAATAACATTCATAAACACCCGGGCCACTTCCCATGTCTCTATCATGGTTTTAGGAGTGAAAACTGGCCCCACAAACCACGGCACTACTACAGAAATGACTTATACCGTCACATTTATAGGTGTCGCTTGTATACAAAACTGACACCTAAATCATACAACATCGGTTAAATAAAATAACTGACATCTATCTGTGAAGGGCAACCAGACAAGGGTATCACTTTTATTTAGTGTTGGTTTCTTAATAAGAAACTGACACCTAAAATTGACCACCAAATCCAATTTTTCCGATGAAAAAAATTACCTCTAAACTTTAACATACATCGTCGGTTTTTAACAAAGAAACTGACGACTAATGGTTTTCCGTGAGATAGAAAATTTGACCAAATTTTATCGTCGATTGTCTTATGATAACCAACGTTGTTGTGTTTCTGTATGCTTAACTTTGAAAATTTTCACCTCCCTTTAGCGTCAGTTTTTATATGGAAACCGACGATTATGGTTTTAGTTGGAGAACATTTATTTTTTATCATATAAAGATAGATGTCAGTTTTTCTAGTTGAAACTGATGACTATAAATGAACAACAGTGTCAGTTTTTTGTTGGTAACCGACGCTTATAGTTTTTAGTGTTGGTTGTTTTTAATAAACGACGCCTATTGGTAACTTAGCAGCACCCGCGCGAGTCAGACTCTTTCCCTTTCTCTATTTCATTCATTCTTGATTGAGGATTACCGCCACTCCGGTGATTCATCTGCACACCTCGGTCGTTGCTCCTATGTTCGCTACCTCCGCCTCCACCGTATTTGGTTCTCTGGTCGTCACCGTTGCTCACTGATGGTGCTCTGACCGCTGCTCTCCAGGTCGCGGCTCTCCTGCTCCTTCTCTTCTTCCTCCGCCCTCAAGGTACCCTGCTCCTGCTCGACCACAAAGGCCTTCTTCCTCCTCTTCTTCCTCCACCTCTTCATCTTCCAAAGGGATAAACCAAGGCATGACCTGTGGGCTGGACACAACCATGGATGTGTTGGCCGAGCACAGCCATGCTGGTCGACCACAGTCGTGGTCGGCCAACACAGCCACAGCCATGGCCAGCCTACACGGTTGTGGTTGGCCAACACAGCCATGGTCGTGGCCATCCCACACGGTCTTGGCCTTGCTTTTATCAATTTGGTAAGGAGGGATTAGGTAGAATAAGATACATTTGCAATTTAATACAAATGCTTGACCTAATTCTGTAAATTTTGATGCATGTTGAATTAAGATATTAAAACACTAATACACATTTCACCATAATCTTTAATAAACTATATCGCTAAAATCTTGTGATCAATCTACGTAAGATATTAAAACCCTAATGTTAAATCTCAATTTTTGTATTGATGTGTCTCCCTAACATCTACATGAATCCCTATTGTATGATGTAGATTGATGATAATGCATGAGCTAGTTTGAAATTTTGAAATAAATTATGAATCTCTCCATCCCTTAGTCATACTAATTTAATCTTTATCTTGATGATGAACATGCATGGACACTCTAAATGTTGAAATCAATGTTATAGAATGACAACGCATGTATTTGTTGGCCTAGAAACTCGTCCAAGATTTACTCATTAGGAGTAAATCTTGGATAGTCCCCGGTTTGGAACTATTCTTGAACACCTAATCTCACTTAGGATGTAAGTGTATAATGTGTATTGGGTTTTCAAGAAAATTTTGGTAGCATTTCCCCATTTTTTCTCTAAGTACAAATGTACTTGGAAAACAGTGGGGAAATGTTGCCGAAATTTTCTTGAAAACCCAATACACATTATACACTTCCTAGTGAGATTAGGTGTTCAAGTATGGGATAGGTAATACACATTTATTATATATAAGAATGTCAAGACATGTATTTGTTGGCCTAGAAACCCATCTATTATTTACTCATTAGGAGTAAATCTTGGATAGTCCCCGGTTTGGGACTATTCTTGAACACCTAATCTCACTTTGGATGTAAGTGTATAATGTGTATTGGGTTTTCAAGAAAATTTCAGTAGAATTTCCCTATTTGTTCTCTAAGTACATATGTACTTGGAAAACAGCGGGGAAATGCTGCCGAAATTTTCTTGAAAACCCAATACACATTATACACTTACTAGTGAGATTAGGTGCTCAAGAATGGGATAGGTGGTACACATTTATTATATATAAGAATGATAGCACATGTATTTGTTGGCCTAGAAACTCGTCCATGATTTACTCATTACGAGTAAATCTTAGATAGTCTGTGGTTTGGCACTGTTATTGAACGGTTAATTCACTTAGGATGTTTTAACCATTAATTATATATAAGACCTTAAACCCTAAAGTTTTAACCATGCATAAACTCTAATACATTAACCGTAGACCCCTAATTGTGTTGTAATATGTACTTTTTTTCTCTTTGATCATAGAATGGATAGATCACGGATGTCCATTCACAATCGCTGCACCCCAGAGTTTATTTCTGGTCTTAATCAATTTATTAAATTTGTCGAGGAACATAGGAAACAACTTGGAGATAGGTTCTATTATCTATGTAGGCATTGCGGTGACAACTTGAAAGTCAACACTGGTAACAAAATCAAAAGTCATGTCATGTGCAATGGGATTGTACAAGGCTATATAGAATGGCACTGGCATAGAGAGATTTCAAACTCGAAACCAGTATATGTTGATAGCAGTGCTTGTGTTGAAGAAGAAATTGCTTCCGATGACGTAGATGTGAACGAACCAATTCCAGTAGACATCGTTGATGCGATTCTCAATAGTTGTGGGGTAGAGCACACCGATCCACCTCCCATGTTTAGAAACATTGTGCATGATGATGAGATATTGTTATATATAGGTTGTACTAAGTTTACGAAGCTTAGCACTATGTTGATATTGTATAAGTTGAAAGCTAACAATAGATGGAGTGACAAAAGTTTCACGTCATTGTTCTCTTTGTTGAAAGAACTGCTTCCTGAAGGAAACGAGCTGCCAATCTCAACATACCAGGTAAAGAAATTGTTGTGCCCAATGGGAATGGAGGCCAAGAAGATACACGCATGCCTGAATGATTGTGTATTATTTCAAAAGGACTATGTGGATTTGAAAGATTATCCAAAATGTGGTGCGTCACGATATAAATTGATGACTTCGGGGGAGTCCAAAACTGGTTCTCATGCCAAGGTGATGTGTTATCTACCTATAATATCATGGTTTCAATGCTTGCTTGCCAATCCGATAGATGTGAAGAATTTGAGGTGGCATGCAGATGTTAATAGAAATAATGATAGGATCCTACGACATGTGTCTGATCCCCTACAATGGAAGAAGATTGATCTATTGTACCCTAAATTTTGGTGAAAAAGTCAATCTGCATACTTGTTATATACAATCTTCATCCCTGGTCGTGTATGAAAAATAAGTACGTTATGTTGTCGTTGTTGATATCTGGCCCTAAACAACCTGGAAATGATATTGATGTTTATCTTGAACCTCTTATTGATGACTTAAAGAAACTTTGGGGTGAAGGTGTGATGACATATGATGCTTCACAAAGAGAGACATTTCATTTTCATACTATGTTGTTTTGCACTATTAATGACTTCCAGTATATGGGAATTTGTTTGGATATAGTGTCAAAGGAGCTAAAGTGTGTCATATATGTGAAGAGAACACTGATTCAACAAGACTAAAACATGGTGGCAAGATTGTATATCTTATTCATCGAAGGTTTCTTCCAAAATTCCATCTGTATCGTAGGAAGCGCAAAGCATTCAATGGATGGAATGAGGTTCGGAGTGCACCTAAACCTATACCAGGGGAGGTTGTTTATGAAAGAGTAAAAGACTTTGTCAATGAATTTGGTAAGAGATCACAATTTACTATGGCCACACGGAGTGACAAATCTTTATTCAAAAAGAAGTCAATATTTTGGGATCTTCCTTATTGGAGTTCTTTAATAGTCAGGCATTGTATCGATGTCATGCACGTTGAGAAAAATGTCTATGATAGTGTCATTGGTACTTTGTTGAATATACCAGGTAAGGCTAAAGATGGGATAAAATCCAGACTAGACCTACGTGAAATGGGAATAAGGTTAGAATTAACAGAATTACGTGAAATGGGAAATCAGAGAACATACTTACCTCCCACTTGTTACACGTTGTCTAGAAAGGAGAAGAAAGCTTTTTGTGAATGCTTGGTAAATGTTAAGGTGCCACAGGGTTACTCATCCAACATCCGTAGATTGGTATTAATGAAAGATCTAAAGTTGATAGGTCTTAAATCTCATGATTGTCAGACTCTAATGAAAAAAATATTACATGTGGCAATTCAATCTATATTGTCGAAGCATGTAAGGTTTGCAATCACCAGACTTTATTTCTTTTTCAACAATCTATGCAGCAAAGTTATTGACCATGATACTCTCGATTGCAAAGAGAAGTGGTTGTTACCCTATGTCAGCTTGAGATGTATTTCCCTCCTTCATTCTTTGATATCATGGTACATCTTGTTGTCCACTTGACTAGGGAAGTGAAAATGTTGGGACCAGTTTTCTTGCATTAGATGTATCCCTTTGAACGATACATGAGCATTTTTAAAAATGATGTTTGAAATTGTTATCGGCCTAAAGGGAGTATTATTGAGGGTTATGTGGTGAGAGAGGCTATGGATTTTTGCAATGACTTTCTCAGTGGTAATGATACTCCTGGTAATGACAAGAATATTGAGGAGCAATTTGGCAAAGGAAGTTTGGGATCACGGGTGAAAGTAATCAACCATGAGAAGTTGGAACAAGGTCTCTTGTATATTTTATACAACATGGATGAAGTGAGTGTTTATATCAAGGAACATACCAATTTCATCAAGAGACAATATCCTTGAGCCAATTCAATGTGGCTTGCTAGAGAGCATAACAAGACATTTATTAAGTGGTTTGAAGATAAAGTCTTACATCAACTATCTCAAACACCAGATGATATTACTGAAACTATCAAATGTCTCACCTTTAAACCAGAGGTGAATGTTATGTCTTATGAAGGGTATGACATTAATGGATTCACATATTACACAAAGCGCCAAGATGATAAGAGTGTCGTCCAAAATAGTGGGGTCACCCTTCAAGCATCGACTATGTTTTTTGCAAGTGCAAAGGATAAGAGTTCATGTGAAGCTAAAATGTCATATTACGGTGTCATTGAAGACATATGGGAGTTTGACTACATAGATTTCAGAATTCCGCTCTTCAAATGTAAGTGGGTTGATAAAACCAAAGGAGTTATAGTGGATAAATTGGGTTTCACTTTAGTGAACTTTGAAAAGATTGGTGAGAAGGGTGAACCATTCATATTGGCATCACAGGCGAAATAAGTATTTTTTATCGATGATCCTACAAATGATAAATGGTCGGCTTTTCTTCATGGTAAAATACAGTTCATTGAAGATCCTATAGATGAAGAAGAGTACTATGATAAGTATGATAACTCCAGTCCATTCTCAGTTGGGTTGCCAACACCAAAAAATATTGAAGCTAATGATGACTTGTATGTGCACGAAGATCACAATGAAGGATTGTTAATTGATAAAAGATCGCAATATTAAAGGCATGCATGTTTATATTTTTTTATATGTTTCATTTTTCTAAATGTGAAATTTACAATGTGAATTATTTTACAATGTGCATGTGAACTTTACAATGTGAACTTTACAGTGTGAATTACTTTACAATGTGAACTTTACAATGTGAATTACTTTACAATGTAAACTTTACAATGTGAATGCAAACTTTTAGATGGCTAAGCATTCTCTTGATGACCGTGTTGATGATTACCGTGAGGGTGAGGACATCAATGCTCCACCTCACAATGTAAGTTTTAAAAATATATCATATATTTCTATCTATATGTCCATTTAAAGTTATATCTTGTAAGTGTGTTTATTTTGTGAAATTTTAGGTTGACGATGCACATGTACCCTCTAAAGAACTTGAGGCACTTGATGATTAGTACCAAAAAGTTGACAAGAGAAGGGGTATCACTATTATGAAGAAGTTAACAGTGCTAAGGGGCAATGGACCCAAACTAGTTGTGGATTTTGATAATGTAGGAAATGCAATTGGAGTGAACCACAATTCATTTGTTTAATATCTTGGGTATGTTACTCGTATCCATTGTGTTTGTAAGATAGATTCTTGGCATAAAGTTCCTAAGGGGAAGAAAGACTTAATATGGAAGGATTTATGTGTGAGTTATTATTATTTACAATTCATTTTTTAGATTACTAATTTTTTGGATACTAGTTAATAGCAATTCTAATTTGCAGAGTATATTTGCATTGGATGAAAAGTTGCATCATAAATACATGATGCAACACTGTGGGATGGTCCTAAGGAACTATAGGACAAATCTAACCTGAGAATACATAAAACAAGGTGACAAGAAGAAGAAGACAACCACTGAATAGTGTAACTTCCTGGACCCAGAAGAATTGGACGTGTTTGTTGCTTCAAGACAAACTGATGAATTCAAGGTATTAGGCATCACTCCCAATTTAATTAATATATATTGTATTCACCTATTCAAGATTAACATTTAATGTTACTAACCAAATCAATGTGCATACTAACTAGGTCCTCAGTGAGGCGCAAAGAGCAATGTGTGCACCGAATTTGCATGACCACACAATGGGTCCAAAGGGCTATGCAGGCGTTCGCCAAAGACTACAGGTTGAGTCTACTTCTCAGTCTTCTGCTACTCAGGAGTCCTCTACTGTAGGTACCAAACCTCTGCCTCGCCATGATGTCTGGATAGTTGGGAGGCAAAACAAGAAGGGAAAAATAAAGAAGCCTACAACTGTTGAGGCGGCTTCAAAAATGGTAAAATACAACTCTTAGAGCAATCGTTCGAATATTGATTATTTGTGGTGTTTACTTACTTACCAATTTCTATTGATGGCGGTTAGCGGGAGCTACATGAGCTGAGGAAACAAGGGAAGTTCATCCCTGAGGGCACAAGGGATGAATTGACAGTTGCTCTGGATAACCCAGAGCATCATAGACGTGTTAGGAGTGCAGGCACTGGTGTGGCCATCATAGCGTTCTTTGGGCCATCCCAACACAAACATGTCCAAAAAGCGGGAATTTCAGAAGAAGATGTAACCTATTCTTTTTTTAGAATGTTACTATAAAAGGGAATTCAATAATCAGAAGCTAACGTTTCTTTTATCCATGTATAGGTAGATAAGATAGTTGATAGGAGAGTTGATGAAGTAGTTGATAAGAGAGTCAAGGAAGTAGTTTATAAGGCACTCCATGAAGCAATGAGCAAGTGGCAGGCATCACTGACTGCCACTCAGACAGTACCTATGGCGTCCCACTCTACTCCTACTGTAAAGGTAGGGAGTAATCCTATAGACCCACCACCTAGCACATTCGTTGTAAGTATTTTTATGACATAGTATCTAGTGTTTTCAAGATGATATTTTTCAAGATGATATGTATATATGCATATAACATTCTTTACATAAATTTGTAGTGGTTGAAGCCATGCCATCTAAAATGTAAAGAATATGTCGTTGCAGAGGCATCGACTTACCCATCCCTTCCAGGGGAAATGTTTCATGGGTCTCCATTACAAGATGGTTGGGTTCATGTGAGCTCGCTACGTATATTCCCAATTGGGATGGATCTTCCATTGCCATATGCCCACTCAGATTGTGAAACGCTTGGTGAGGCAGAAGGCAGAGTGATATTGTGGCCAAAAGAGTATGTCATCTATACTGAAATTGTATGGTAAATTTACATTACATAAATTGTTAGTGTATGTATATGAGTTCAATTGATCTGAAATTATATATACATGTTAAAACGAAGACACCCAGAGCATCTAGGCCTCCACCTCCACCTCCTACATTACGAAGTTGGGTTTCATAGGACCTACCTGCCCCGCTAGGTTCTAATTGTAGGGGTATGGCAATATGGTTAGGCGAACATGATAAAAATTGCCATATAACTATTTATGTAGATGCAGATGTTGCATGTCAATCATACAAAAACAAACTATTTATACAAGATATTTTAGAGATGTTTCACTAGTATTGGCTGAATACATCTGTGATAGAGCCATGGATAAGGTGAGATCTTCTTTATACATCCATATACCTTATGTAGGATCCAATGATATGGTTTCTTATATATTAATGCATATGTAATACATGTTTTGCAGCTACTTAGACAAGATATGTGAAGATTTTTTATTTGAACATGTAGGATTTTTTATTCCATCTTTCATTAGTCTAGTAGATAAAGACCCTTCGTTAGTTCAACAATACTGCTGTGATGCTTTAACAAATTTTGGTCAAAATAAGAAGATGGTGATAATAGCTCCATTCAATGTGGAGTAAGTTTACTTTGATAATAATTTGGACTTAAGAAAATTACATTTTTATCATGGATTTTGAATTATTAATTTTTAACTTTTTTACCTCTAGGGGTACGCATTGGGAGTTACTAGTTATTGTTCCTGAGACATTCGTTGTCTATTATCTAGATCGTAAGGGGACTAAATTGAATCCAACATATGGACACGCAATGAAAATGGCATTATTCCAGTGAGAAACATTTCATCTTTATATCCATTAACATATGTTATTACATTACTATTTGATTATGCAATTTACTGTGTTACATTAACATGTAGGGGTTTACATGAGTTCAAAAAGACTGGAGGAAAGGTCCCTAGGAAAAAGAACTAGCCAATAATTTGAGAGAACGTGGAAGTAAGTTCCCGATTCCAATGTATATATTTTTTATGTGAACTGTGCTTAGTTGTCTTTTTTAATATTTTTTATGTTTCAATTGATAGTGTGCTACAAAAGACAAGGGATGGGCATGTGCATACTATGTGATGTGATTTATGCACATGATTATCAAACATGCCACAATGGACATCGATACCATACATGAGGTATTATATATAGTCTCATTAGATAATATTAAATATATCAATCTTATTTATATATTATTAATTATATATGCATCATTCTCTTTGCAGGTGTTTAAAACTGACCCCACTACAGGTAAGGCCTTATCAGCTGCACATGCTTCCTATACGACGGAAGAATTAAATGATGTAAGAGAAGAATGGGAAAAAGCCATACAAGTAGTGGGGGTTTTCAAATATAATTGGGATGTTGATAGCGAATAATGACTAAAGAATGATATTTTGTAATTGAATTTTTCTTAATTGTCATATGTGTGAATGTTTCTACATTTCTAAATGTTTCTACATGTTTCTGTATGTTTATACATGTGTGAATGTGAAAATGAATGGAACTACTGGTTGCTACAAGAATGTTTCTACATGTATGAATGTGAAAATGAATGGAACTGCAGATTGCTACATGAATGTTTCTACATGTGTGAAAATTGAATGGAACTACAAGTTGCTAAATGTGTGAAAATTCATGTTGTTAATTTTGTAGGTTTGTGGCCTATTGTTGGTTGATATCAATGGCTGTCGTAAATCTACAGTTCATAATAGAACTGCAGGTTTCTACATCATGTTGACCAGCCAACAACAGACATGCAGACTGATAAGAAAAAAAAATAAAAAATAGGCGTCACCTATTGGTATAAAACTGACGACAAAAGCTTACAGCGTCAAATAATAGCTACAACTGACGCCTAATGAGGCCAGACACCACGGTCGTGTTGGCCAGCATGACCGTGGCAGCATGTGATATGGCGTCGGTTATCACTAAGAAATCGATGTTGATGGTGTCCTAGATGGCACCCTTTCTGTGGTGTGAAGGGTTCTGGCGTCGGTTTCCCTACTAATAACCGACGTCGATTTCCCTAATGAGGCCAGACACTACGGAAATGTTGGCCAGCACGACCGTGGCAGCATGTGATATGGCATCGGTTATCACTAAGAAATCGATGCTTATGGTGTCCTAGATGGCGACCTTTATGTGGCGTGAAGGGTTCTGGCATCAGTTTCCCTACTAATAACTGATGCCTATAGACCCCTTCTAGCATGTTTTCAGTGGCGCACGAAGGGTATGGCATCGGTTTGAAAACTGACGCCTAAGGGTTTGCCTTTTAGCGGGACCCACATAGGTATCGCTTTGAAACCGACGCTAAAGGGCTTAAATAACTGACACTAAAGGTTGGTTATGTGCTAGTGCCACTAGCCTTAACTATCATTCTTTGTCCTCACTCACTCGTAAACTAGGATAAACTTTTTGGTATGTATGCCCATACAACAAGTCATGTGATTATTGTAATGGGATACTTTGTAAATCATTTGAATAATAATAAAGGCAATTTCCAATCTATATGTTTTAACTATTTCAGAGATGATAGTGTAACATGATGGATGTCTAGAGAATGGTTTTTACTCAATGCCGTATGATTTTAGGTTAAGGACCTAAACGATGAGATCATACAGATGTTAAGAGTATACATTCTTGTTTAGTCCCTAGTCGGTTGTTATTATGGAAACATCCATAGACATCAATAACACTAAAGACTAGATTCGGTGTTGGTTGATGATAGAATCTTATTAGTCATGATATAGTGATATCAAACCAAGCACATAGGTACTTGTTAGAGAAAAATTGTATCGGACATACCCACCGTGAGAGTGACACATGGAACCATGATTTGGTAGTCATAGTCAGCTCTCACAGTGATGGTGGTGAGTGTGATTCTTCGACCTAAAATCACTACACTCAACACATGTTGTTGGGTACACTTTGACATCATCAAATGCAGTCCTGAAACATGGGTTGTTATAAAGGTGATGATGTCACACACATCTCACCCAGTCTACTCTGAGATCAAGGAAATGGATGAACATTGAAAGGATGATTGTACCATGCCTTGAGTTCATTCTAGACATTAGTGACAAAGGAATTATACATTCACTATAACACCATTCACGGATTTTAGGATTGAAAGTTGTTCTCCAACTTTCTATTTCACTTGGGTAGCACTGATGTGTAACTAGGCACCGTTCTTTGCTTGTGATGTCATAAGTGTTATGGACTTTCACCGCCAACGTGAAATGGACCTGTAGGGTCACACACACTAGGACATGTTCTTGGAAGAGGAGTTTTTCCATAAATCTTGTTTGGATTGATTACTAAAGGAGTTTAGTAGTTCAATTAAACGCCCAATCGATTGATAGCTCAAAATCATAGTGTTCATGGTGTTGGATCAGATGATTAGAGTATCAGATTGATTGAAACTGCAATTGACTGATCTTCTGCCCCAACTGATCGGCTCATAGAGATGAACCGATCGGCTCAAGCGGGTGAGCTGAGCGGCTCAGATCAATGAACTGATCGGTTCACATTGTTGAACTGGTCGGGCAACCAACTAAGTTCGTTTCACTTGTTAAATTCGATTTGGACAATGACTAATATATGATTAGTTGGAAACAAACATTGAAAGTCAATTTGAGTTGGACCAGAACCATGAATCGATCGGCTCATGGTTGAATCGATCGGCTCAAGGGCCTAGACGATCGGTTCAGGGATGAATTGATCGGTTCAACTGGCTTAGTTTGTCAAATTTTATGAAAATCTCAAACCCTTCTACTCCTGCTTTAATCTGCATTGCTCGGGGTAGAGAACCCTATCCCATGACCCTCCTATATATAGGAGTATTGGGGGTTTCTCAGACAGTACAACTCAGAATACTAGTTTCTCTGTAAAGTTGTCATTCTCTCTGGTTGTGGTAACTAGGAGAGCCCGAGCAAGTGCTACCCGATAAGGGAGGCACAATAAGGGAAAGACAACTGCAAAAAAGTGACTGGTGGCAGGAGAGTGTGTCAAGGGCTAGTACATCGACAGGAGGGTATGAATCCTTCTGGTGCCTTATGCGACAAGGCGATCAGAGTTCTAGGTGGTCCGTGTGGATTACTATAGAGGCGGGAGACTTCTGCCGCTCAGAGGACAGTTGTCAATCTTGATAGTCCCGGTGAGACCAGGAGCTGCACAGACACCGTCCAAGACTGGAGGTGAAGACCGTGCAAGTCGTGAGGTAACGTCGTCGAGAAAGCCTCGGGACAAGGTATGTCTCTACGAACCATCCTTCCTATTGTATAGATGTTGACGTGATTCCTTTATACTGGGTTTAGGGAGAAGAAAATTTTTATTTTTGTCGCCTTCTCTGTCTCCCCTAAAACTGAACAAAACTTCCCGACTGGTCACCCATCCTAGTACTACTCCAAGATGAGCATGCTTAACTATGGAGTTCTTTAGTGATGAGCTCCCTAAAAAGGAGGTGCACCTTGGTGATATGAGTAGTCTAATCATTCCTTTTAAGATCATTTTATTTGAGACTTGAAATCCTAGGATGTTACATATACATTATGGATTCTCTCCCCGATATGGATGCTACTAAAAAATTATAAAATGGTAGATACCTTTATTCATGGGTAGAATATTATTAGAGTTCTTTAGTGCAGATGCCATAAAGAATAAGGAAAAAGACATGAGGCTTTGGATGTTAGAGAAAACAATAGACAAGGAAAGAGAGTACCTCAAAAAAGAAAAGGATGACAAGTAAAAAGGGGAGAAGGCAAGGCGAATTGCTCATGAAAAATTGCTTTCATGTCACATTTTTCTAATCTTAAAGGAGAGAAAGAAAGTTGTATGAGATCAAAGTCCACAAGCGAAACATACCTAATTTATTTCAAAAAAGCATCCCAAATGTCCCTTAAATGATGCACGTACATGTACTGGCATAAAATCAAGAACACATTTCTAAGCATAAAATATCCCAAGTGTGGTTCTTCTAACGTTTTGAGTAGATATCTTTTTTTGAAACAATCTACAGAGAATATTTTATGTGTGGATTTTCTCATACAAAATGTTCACCCGTCATAAGTGCATAAGGTCATCAAATACCAGATCACAAATTCACTAGTATTTTATTTTTTTGTTGAAGACATGCTATTATACAAATTCTTCTTAAGGCTCCCATACAATTGCAACAACAACAAAAAAAATCAAAGATCAAAGTTTAAACATTTAATCTCTAAAAGGCTGGCCAAATTAAGAAGGGGCTTATTAGTAGGATACATAATCTAATTGAGCTCACTCTTAGAACTCTTAATCGCTCAAGTTTGAATCTTGACTGATCAGTTATGCATTTTTGGAAATGATTGGATCGATCGAGTTATACACTCACAGAACTCAATCGACCAAAAAGTTGATTTTAGTTGATATGCCAAGTTACCCCAGGACAAACTCGATCGATAATTTGAAAATTGGCTTTGTCAAATAGTGGATCAGTCGAGTTACCTTCATTGAAACTTGACTGAATTCACTGTACGGAAAATGCAAAAAAAAATGATTCCAACCATTGGAGAGTTATTAGAAATAAAAATAGATTTGTTGCAAGTTTTGAAATAGCTATTTTTCATTGTTAAGTGATCCCACATTCCAAGGAACACACCTAACTATAAATAGGACCTCTTGGAGTTCATTCCAAGGTTTCTAATACATGCTATCCTTTGTCCTTTCTATAGTAGAGTGTGCTAAACCCCTTTGATCCCATTTATCTCTCTTATTTACAAATCATTTCATGATTATGAGTGAGTTATCCATTTTGTAAGAGAGATACCTCATTGTTACCTTGTAAATCTCTTCATCTTTCCATCTTCCAAATCCCCTTTCCCAAAGAACAAAGGCTGAAATGATCTTCTATGAGTGAAGGAGGATTCGTTGTTCGTCTTCAAGGATGAAGAAGGTGTGAAGATCTTCTCCAAGTGAAGGATAAGGACAAGGCATAAGATCCAAGGAGCTTGGTGGGTAAATCCTCAAGGCTGAAGATTTTTTCCAAGGAGGAGATGTCCTAGGAGAAGAAATCGAGTTTCTAGCAAGAGTGGGTAGACTTGTTGTGAGGTATAAGACTAGCTTTTGGATAGGCATGCCCTTGTATGAAATTGGTCTTCTTGTATGTCTTATAATGGAATATAAGTATACATGGGTTACAAAGTCCTAGAGGTTGACCCCTCTAGGTAGTGGACTGACGGTCTTCTAGTTTGGAGATTGGAACCACTCTAAACACCTTGTCTAAGTATTTTTTTTTCAATCTCTCTCATTCTTTCTATGCTTGTTTAGATAGGACCTCAAATTCACTTTTAGAATTTGGTTTCAATTAATATAATTTGAAGGTCTAACCATTCTTGTGCAAGTTTTGAAGCTCTATTCTCCCCCCTCTAGATCCCTAGGTCCAACAAGTAGTACCAGAGCAAAGTTATTCTCCAAAAAATCTCCTACGAGATGAGGAGATGGGTGAGAACCTACTTTGTTCCTTCAACCTAGAGGGAGGCTTCTCCATGTGCCCCCTGTCTTTGATGGCACCAACTTCCTCTATTGGAAGCAGCAGATGAAATTCTACATTTAAGGGATGAACTTTGATATGTGGAAAGTGATGATTGCATTCTACAAGAAGTCATCCGGAGCTATATCAACTTGGGATGAAACAACTCTAAAGAATGCACAGCTCAATTCCAAAGTAATTAGCATCATGTATGCATCTCTTAATCCTTCTGAATTCAACCACATCTCCTCATGAGATACAACCTATGAGATATAGGACAAGATGTGCATCACTTATGAAGGCACAAAGCAAGTTAAGGAGGCAAAGATTTACATATTGAATAGCATCCTAGAGAACTTCAAGATGGAAAATAAAGAAGGAGTTGCCTATATGTACTCAAGATTCAACATCATCATCAATGGCCTAGATGCTTTGGGACATACTTTGGATAGAGGAGAAATCAACTTATAAATCATAAGGTCTCTTCCAAAGATATGGGAGTCAAGGATGACCTCCATTGAAGAAGTAAGAAATATTGGTGATCTTCCAACCGAGAAGCTTATTGTTAATCTACAAGATCATGATCCAATACTTGACAAGAAATAATAGGAAGCAAAGAAAGAAGAAAAGGAATCAAAAAAGATCAAAGATAGTAACTTCAAAGCTAAAGTGGAGGCTTTCATACTTCAACAACAACTTTCTTGTCGTACCACTCCCTACTCCTCTAGTGATAATGACTTAACCATTCCAATCATATGTACATGCCAAAAATAATGCAAATGTGCAATTCGGGAAAACACTCCAAACCACCTTAGAATATTTTTGTAATCATTTGTATTGGTGATATGACTTGTAACTAAGATGAGAAAAAACCATGGACATTTAATTCCATAATTTGATCATTTAAAAATCATTTTGGAAAATATACAACAACAACTTAACAGTCGAGTTTGAATCTCGATCGATCAGTGATGATTTTTTTGGAAATGATTGGATCGGTCAAGTTGTACACTCACATAACTCGACCGACCAACTAACTGATAAAAGTTGATTTTAGTTGATTGGTCGAGTTATCCCAGGACAAACTTAATTGATAGTTTGAAAATTGGCTTTATCAGATAGTGGATTGGCCGAGTTACCTTCATTGAAACTCGACTGAATGTATTGTATGGAAAATGCAAAAGAAGTGATTCCAACCATTGGAGAGTTGTTAGAAATGCAATTAGATTTGTTGCAAGTTGTAAAATGGATTTTTTCATTCTTAAGTGACCGTACAATCAAAAGGAACACCCCTAACTATAAATAGGACCTTGCAGGGTTCATTATAAGGTTTCTCATTCATGCTATATTTGGTCCTTGCTATAGTTGAGTGTGTTAAACCCCTTTTAGCCCCTTTTTCTCTCTCTCTCTCATTTACAAAGTATTTCTTGATTATGAGAGAGTTAGGCATGTTGTAAGAGAGCTACCTCATTTCACCTTGTAAATCTCTCCATCTTTCCATCTTCCCAATCCCCTTTCTCAAAGAGCAAAGGACGAAGTGATCTTCTCCGAGTGAAGGAGGAGTTGTTCTTATTCTTCAAGGATGAAGAAGGTGTAAAGATGTTCTCCAAGTGAAGGAGAAGGACAATGCAGAAGATCCAAGGAGCTTGGTGGGTAAATCCTCAATGTTGAAGACTTGTTACAAGGAAGATATGTCCTAGGAGAAGGAATCGAGCTACTTGTAAGAGTGGGTAAGACTTGTGGTGAGGTAGAAGACTAGCTCTTGGATAGGTAAGCCCTTGGATGTAAGGTGGTATCTTGTATGTATTATAATGTAATATAAGTATGCATGGGTTGCAAAGTCCTATAGGTTGACCTCTCTAGGTAGTGGACTGATGGTATCCTAGTTTGGAGATGAGAAACACTATAAAAACATCATATACAAACATTCCCACCCAAACTTGGGAGTACAGGGATAGATCTAGGACATTGGACGTCTAAACAACTATCTATAAGGTCTATCATCATAGCTCTTCCTCACTATCATGGGTCTGCATCTCTTGTTGCCAATCACATAAAAAGATGTGATGACCCACAAGGTGAGACCCATGTCTAGTGAGAGATATAACTCTAACATCTCTTATTGATTACAATAGGTTATGTAATTAAATAGTTTAAACAGATCAAGCCAACTAAACAAATAATAATTACAACAAGCATGATTAACAAGGTGTATAAAGGGACTCATGAAACTATCATCATTAGCATGACTATCATCGTGTGCATTGTTAATTGTATAAGCAGTCTAGTGGCATAAGCATGGTTAATATAACAAAATAGCATCTCTATCATCATGAATAAGTCTAGCAACACAGGCATAACTGACAGTCTTATCATGTCGAATGGTTTGATCAGATCTACATCACAAGTAGAACTAATAACATAATCCCAACTATCTGCATAAGCATGATGAGTAGTATAAGAAATATAACTATAGAAGCATGGCTACCAGTATAATCATAGCTAACATCATGTAATAGCTAGCATCATAATCATTATCAGCAGTAGTAGTATATCTATCAACATAAGCATGGATACTATATTTACACATCTATAGCATGATAACATCCACAACATAAGCATATCTACTATCTTTTAATGTACTAAACACCATCTCTGTGTTAAGAGAACAAAGGAGTATTATCATAAAATTTGAATGATGTGTATATCCCTAAATAGATATGCTACACAACTTGTATAATATATTTTATTAAGCCCTTGGAAGTTTTAATCATACCACCCAAACTCCAACAAACGATCGCTTGGTCACAAACAATTCCGTATAAGATCTAGGAAGAGCCAGACTCCAAGATCTTCTTCACACTCAGTTAGTACGGGTCTGCACCGCAGTGACATATCAATCAAACTACAAAATAGTAACATATAGTCATGTAAACAACTAGCCCACCTTGCTACATGTCATGGGGCTAGAAAATAGGGTATTCAAACCCAATCACCGAGGTATAACTGTAGTTTATCTCCAATCACATCACATTATAATCACTGAGACCCGACCGCAGTCGTTCTCAAAGGAGGGATAGGTATGGTAGTAGTCATTCTCCCTAAACATTTGAGGTCAGCGTGACAGGCACCTCTCATACTCAACAATATGCGCTATGAGTTTCCCTTAGGAAGACTCATTTCACCATCCAACAAGTTCTGACACTGAAGATGGTTCTATGGAACAGAGTACCACATGATTAGTTTTTCACTTGATTAGTTATTTCCAATTGGGTGAATTTAAGCTGCATCATAAAAGTGGACATTCAAACCCTAGTTCATTTCTATCAAGCATATGAGTATGACAACTTCAGAAGATATAAAACATTTGAGACACAATTTCTTATCACATGATCACATGGTACGATTTCATAGCCATTCATGAGACTACACATGTCATCATACCGCCATAGGATTTCAATCCTTATCACATAATTCCAGGGTTTCAAACCTTATCACATCATGAAGAGGATTGCACCTCATTCAGGGCTCAACCATGCCCAAAGGTCACTAAGACCATTTGATAATTCCCTCAAATATCATCCTTATATTTCCATGCCTTATAATAAGTCTCAATAAACATCACCATACATGTAATACACAGACTCAAGATGGCATTTGATTAAGGAACTAAAAGATGTTCACCGGATAACATAGCAGGTTTATCTTAGCATTGGGAGCTTTCCTTTATTATACCAATATACAAGAAGACTAGGTATCCTTGACTTCCATTATACTTATAGCACACATGTTTAACATAAGAGAAAGATTCAATCATAAGGTTATGATAATCACTAATTAATAAATTCGAGTTATAAAAACATTAGGAAGAATATTCCATCATTATAATAATCATTCAAGTAAGATATCATGATTAACCACCATCATCTATTAACATTAGGGTTAGGTTCAACAAGGTAGGTTACATTGAATCTATTGTTAAACACTCATAAGCAAACCCTAACCCACGACATCCCCATACAATCATGGATGCATAAGATAAATTATCACCATCAAATCACATACCATCCTCAAGTATGGATTCATGCATAACTCAAGGTACAACCATCAGATTATAGCATACTAGGGTTTCAAAAATAGTAAGAGAGTACTACATTATTATATTTTTTATTAAAGGTGGGTGGTTTCAATCAATCACTATTACTTGATTGTATTGGGGTTTGGTGTAGCAAGCCATGTTTCATCAAGGTTACAACTCAACTTACTATGGTGACTATCAATTATATTCAATCAAGGGCAAGGGTAAGATTATTAGTTTAAGGGCATTGAACCATCAAACTCTTATCATTATAACCAACACATTACACTATAGACTTCAGCCCAAACCATTGGATATTGAAGCATTAAATCCTCATCATTGGATTTGGTTCTTCATTCAAAACCATTGGTTAAAATAGGAGTCTAGCCCTTGATTCATTTAGCCAAAGAAACCATCAGATTAAGGCTTAAAAGGATTAACATATGAGATCTAGTCTCACCATCGGTTGTGATATCCTAGACCACCATCATTTGTGGTGTCCAAGACCACCATCGGTTGGTATAGCCTGAACTACCATCAGTTGACACTATCTGGTGTTAAGATACTTCTACCATCGGTTGATCTCATCTTTAGGGCACTAAACCATCAAATATTGAACTTATAAAAGAGTACAAATATAACCTAAGGTGTGAACATCGGTTGACACCATCAGTTGTCACAATCAATTGTCATTAAGGAAACTCCAATCAAATCAAGTATAAGGACATCCATCGTTCTTGGCACAAGGAAGAAAACATCCTAAAAACATGAGTATAAGCCATCAGTTTAGAGGCAATAAGCACCATTGGTTGACATGTAAGAAAGAATAAAGTCTTCCTATACCTTAGGAAGGTTGTGCACATGGTTTCAAGTTTGTCTAGAGTTAGAAACTAATCAAGGAACAACATTAAACTGAAACCTTGGGCAAAGATTTCTTCTATATAGTTAGATCTTCATTTGAGCAAGAAATTGAGTAAGCAAGCTTGTAGTAAGAAATAAATGTGAAGAGGTTATAAAAAGCACCTCTAAGAAGAAGATCAGGCTCCAAGAAGTAAGAAAAATTGAGCAAATAAGGTAGAGAACAGTAGTTTAAGCTCTAAACTTGGCTAAGTAGCTCTTTCTCTACAAGTAAACCAAGCCCTAGGTCAAGAGAGAAAGAAAGAAAACTTCTTTGAGATATAGAGCAATATTTACCATGTAAAACCATGGTCTTTCCTAGAATTAAGTTAGGAGGAAGAAGAACTACAAGAGAAATGAAGGAAAGAAGAAGAAACATACTGGCTTAAATCAAGACCACCCAAAGGAAGCTTTACAAACCCTAGATGAGGGTAGATCTGAACCTTAAATGCTCCAACAAGAAGGTTAGCTATATTCTTCCACCTTGGGCACTCTCTCTTCCACCAAATAGGGGAAGAAGAATACCTAGACAGGGAAGGAGAGATAATGAACCAAAAGTTTTATTTGTGAGCTAAAGGATAGGTATATAAAGCTTATGGATAAGGGAGAAGAGAAGCTTGAGGTGTCCTAGTAGCTTTGCCATGTGTCCATGGCCTATGGATGTCATGAGCATGCAAGAAGAAGATTCATCGGTCATGGAGACTTGGTTAGAATCAGTGTTTGGCCCTCCAAACCAACAATCAGTCTCCAAGCATAGTAGCCATCAGTTCTTTGGAACCATAGTCTCTTAAGTGAAGAACCATCGGTTGGTTACCTCCTTTGAGTGAACCATTGGTCCTAGTGAACCCAAAAAAGAAAAACATCGACCCAATACCTCTATAGATGACCATAGGTTGTCACCACGTGGTGGTGATCATCAGTTTTCAACCAAATAGGGGACCATCGGTTCATAGCCTCTAAAGGTAGCTCTTCCATGAAGGGGTAAACCCTAAGTCACCCTTGAAGAGTAACACCACCAAACCAAGGTACAAATAGGCACCCCATGGCCCAAAAAGCTCAAGAATGGTAAGAAAACATCTAAGGAACATGATGAGTGTCACAAATTGCAAAAAAAACTCAAATATGGGAAAACTGCACAAAAGTCCACAATGTGCACAAAATTGCATATCTTGCACAAATAGTTTCCCAACTCGACCAAACTTGAAAATTAATCTTGTCACATAATATCAAAGAAATTCAACTCCTTTAATTAAGGTGTGAGCACTCAAATATGGTAATAATCTTGTTCAACACGTTAAGCAAGATTAGGGGTCTAACAACCATAAACTCCTAATAGTATTTCACCCCTAAAATCCAAGGAAAGAAAAGATGAGTACTTATCATGCACCTAATCCTCTAATATCCACATGGTTATTTCCATATCATGGTGATGTAACAACACCCTAATAGAAGTCATGTTCTTCTCCCTCAACTCATGGATGGGTCACCTTGGCCTCCTCATAGAGAACATCCTCATGCAACTCCACCTCCATTGTTTGTATCACTTGTCGAATACTGGTGTGACACTTCCTCAACATTAAACATAGAAACTAACATGCAACCTATACATATATTCTTGTACCTTTCAAATTAGGACTATAGCTATCGTCCTAAACTATTCTATTTATTGTATCAACACATTACTCAAAAGCATACTTGCTTGCTTTTACTAATAATGGAATGTCCTACATCTCTTATCACATGTAACTTTACAAGGTATTATGACTATGCTCCTCTGATGGTTATTATAGTAAGAAACTCAATCAATGAGGTGGACATCCTTTTTCTGTCAAGGAGTACAAGACATGTTTTCATAGAAAATTCTCCAATGATGTCAATGGTGGATTGACCAACTATCTACCACATAAGGCCGGGTTGAACCTTCATTGTATCCTCATATATATTTGCATCCTAATGTTTATTATTGATTGGTTGTCAACTGTGCACTTGACCATGTTGTGTCATACCATGTCTCATACTTAGATTCCATTGCATGTCCTTCACCTTATGATACATCATATGTGTCAAAGATTGTTCTCCCCAGGTACTATCTTACTCGATAATTAGCATCTCAAACAATTGTCTAGTTGTAGAGTCACACATTGTCTTGTCACTTGGTCTATGGAATCTATCATGCTCCTCACTATGCTACTCTTATTTGATGTCTTGCATCATGATAGCATCCATCAATCATTCCATACCATAAGGAACACATTTCGTAGGCAACCTTGTTAGGGTAAAGAAACAACATTGACGTTTCTAAATGGACTTTCCTATAGTGTCCTAGTAAGATTAGGGATCTTCATATCTTATTCGTCGGTGCCTAGGGTCATTCCCACTCTAGCATTGTCTCCGTTCTATTTGGATTCACATACTACTTAGCAGATATAACATAACCCCGAGATGGCACTTTAGGTAACATCAAACTCACCTTTGTATAACTTTACACTCACTCATTGCTATTTCAACAATCCTAAGGATTAGAGAAAATAGTAGCCATCTCTAAACTACATTGAGATGTTACCAATTAAAGATTGTCACAAATCATAAGTTTCCATAAACATTATTGATGTATTGATTAATTTAAATGGAAAAATTCTAATCTCATGGTGACTATACAATTGGTGTCATCCACTCTAGTCTAATATGATGATATCCCAAACTTCACTCTATTAAATAAACAATGTAGCACATGTTTACTGATCAACCATATATCCTTGGTAGTCATCTTATCCATTTATCATTAGCCCATCTATTACACTTAGAGGATCTCAACATTCAACCCTCTATTTGTAACGAAGAGAAACATTGAGAACCTTGTCTAATAAAGATTTCCAAGATATACATAATATCGGTATACCCTGGATACTAGGACTCATCACCTTAATATCCACTTCATATGTCAAGAGGAACTCACTGAAAACGACTAGAGGGGGGTGAATAGAGTTTTATAAAGATTTTAATAATTATTTAACTCAAACAACCACAATTGAGATTAGAAGAAGGAGACAGACGTTTAGAGTGGTTCCAACTATAGCAAATACTATAGTTGTCAGTCCACTACCCGGTTGCTTACCCAACCGGGATTTGAAAGTATTTATTTTATTACCTCTCGAGGATTTATGCAAAATACAATACTTTCAACCACACCCTTTGAACAGCCTTCACTTGAAGTAGGTGCACCAACTTTGAGGTAGCCTTCTTGAAGTAACTCCAAGCTCCCCCTTAAAGTAGCCTTCCTCTCTAGAAGTAACCTCCCGTTGCACCAGCCTTCTGAAGTAGCTCAAACTCTCCTTCTTCACCAAGAAGATCTTCACCCTCTCCAATCCGCAGCCTCCAACCTAGGAGTAGCAAGGAGAGTACAAACAATAATAGGGAACAAGAAAGAAAAAGGAAATTACAACTTATCCTTTATAGCCCAAGGCTTAATTTTCCTAGATCAAGCGTATAGATCTCCTAACCAAGTGTGTGAACTTGTAATTGTTGTGGGTAGGAGATTCTAGCCTATAGGACACGAATTTGAGCTAAGGAGAAAGTAGGCCAATGATCACAGTGCTCAATTTGCTTGCAACAGATTGCTCAAGTATGCTCAAGTATTTCTCAAGTGTAACAAGTGTAGCTTAGGTGTTTTTAGGTGTCCTAAGGCATGTCCTATTTATAGGAATGACCTACAAGTGTTTAAGGACATTCTAGACACTTTCTAGGGGGTTCTTAGTGCTCAACTAGCCGTTATGTGTCCACTAATTGCATTTGCAACGGCTAGTTAATTGACCCTGAAAAGTGCAGACAGAACTTTTCTCGATCGACAATTTGTCGACCGAGAGTCCTTCTCGGTCGAAGATTTGTCGACCGAGAGACCTCCTGGAGTAAGTGTTTACAATGTTCATTTCCAACTCCCAACCACTTTGTCTGCTGGGTCTAACGGCTAGTAGGGTCTATTCTCGATCGAAGATTTTGTCGACCGAGAGTTTCTCGGTCGAAGATTTGTCGACCGATATTTTCTCGATCGACGATTTGTCGACCGAGAATATTACTGACTCAATGTATTCATTTACTAAGTGTGTGTATCAATGTGCAATTGTGATACTATCTTGGGGAATGGCCTATCTAAGTGTTGTGAGTGGATAGGGAAGATCTAAATGCTTGATTTTACATGATATCTAATTACTTGTACATTATATACTTGTACAAGCATTTACATTTGATTACAATCATGAAAATAAAGTGATTTTATCAAATTGTTTCTTCCAAGTCTTTGTTATCCACCACCTTATATGCTTGTTCCTGAAATACTCAAATAGCACGTTAAAACCACAAGAATGAAATGTTTGTCATTATCAAAACAAAAGGGATTATGCTAATGTCAATTTAGCCAACAATCTCCCCCTTTTTGAAGATGACAAACATTTCCTAAATATAAAATAAAGAAATATAAATCATGTGAATTTCATACCTGAAGATTACCTTTTGTAGCCATTCTTGTTTTGCAAGTGGATGTTGGCTGAGATATTATGAAACTCATATTTTTATTTTATGTTTTTGATTTTATATTATTTCTCCCCCTTTGTCATTTCAAAAAGATATCCAATATAATAGATATTATTTCTCCCCCTTAATTTCATGCTATGCTCCCCCTTAAAGAGATATTCAATTAGAAAACAAGGGATTAAAGCAAAGCAATGATTGTTAAATTTAGCCATAATTTATTTCTCACTCATTTGCAATGTATGTTAAGCCTTGAAATGATATGAGTTCCTTTTAGGTTCACGGCATTTGTGTATTGATTTCTCATCCATTTTACAAGAGATGTTAGGCCCTAAAAATGAAATGAGAATTCTTTAATCTTAGAGTACATAAAAATTTCTCTAGCCAAATGCATGGGATGTTAACCCCTAATTTGTCTAGAGAATTCCTTTAAGAACAAGATATATCATTTTATAAAATTTGTTGATTTCTTCATAACCAAGAGTAAAAATACTAAGGTCATAATAGGCTTCAAATAATGTTTACAATATTTTTGTACGCTTCTTAATCAAATAATCAAATTTGTTTTTATGAGCTCCCCCTTAATCTTACAATTTAAGGCTTCTAAGGTCACAAATGATTTTGAATTTTGATTTTGACCTTCATCAAACGTATACTAAGATTAATAAAATGATGTCAATATAAGCATTTTGTCAAAGCTTATTTTAGGTCGCCCTTGACTACGACCATGGCGCCCCTTGGTCAATTTTAATTTTAACCAAGAGGCAAATTCTGCAGATTTCCAAGATAAACATTCATATGTGAAGTATAATTTCTGCAGATAGCTATAAATATCAATTTGAAGCACATTAAGATATACCTATTTTGAAGACATAATATGAGCATCATAGTGAAGTCGTTGACCTTGATTTTTTTTAGAATGCATGTTTTACATTCATTTGTAAAAGATGTTTCATATGCTTTGCTATGGGTACATAAATATCAAATCCCATTTCTTCTTATACCCTTATCATAAGATCCTTTAGAAACACATATTTTGAAAGCAAGATTAATATCTTAAAGTCAAGATTTTTGCTTTTGATTTTTTTTAGAACAAGCAAATAGATAAAAACATTAATATTTTGTTCTAAGAGGCACCGTTTGGCTTGTCATAGCAACATCATCATTACAAGTTGTGTCCATAAGCATTATCTATTATGTCAAGTTGCTTTTATGCTAATGACATTTGCAATTATCTGAATCACAATGATCATTCATGGTTTGTATATATGAATCAAAGCTTATTTTAAACATAATGATCATGATGAAGCATATCTATAATAGAACAATTGAAGCATGAAATTTAACCCATGGTTTTTATGTAACTAGATCAAGGAATACTTAAAATGGACCTATATGATGCATGTTGCAAATATCAATGTGTGATTTGTCTCATAATTCCAAGGATTACTTAGGAAAACCATGTAAAACAGTAATTTCCTTGGTTAAGCTAATCATGATTTTTCAGTTTTAAATCCAACCATTGAGAGTAAACCAAAATAGTCTCATATAAGTTTTCAATTTTAAGACAAACTTTTATAACTGATCATGCCGAAGAAACTTTTCAAACAATAAATAAGGTTTGTTCAAGATTAGTCTTCTTACATCACTTTTGCAATATGTTTAAGGATTTTCTACTCATAATGTTATATAATGTAAACGATCAATATGTCTTGCTAAAAATTGTCTTCCAAGATTTTATTCTTGATTTGCATGTTAATTCAATCATCAATAACAATTTGATAGCAAACTAGGTTGATTGAAAAACAATTTCAGAAGATTTATGTCAGACTTGACAACAGAAGCCTGCTCGGTCGACCATTTCTCGACCGACAGATCCCTCAGTCGACAGTGTCTCGACCGAGAAAGGTTCTCTGTTGTTTCAAACTTGTTTTCAAATATTGTTTATAATTAAAAGCAAAAGTATGAAAGTTAAAGCTCGATTATTTTAGATATTTAAATATCAAATCAACATTTAGGTTAAATCTCAACTAATCATATACATTTTGTGAATCCAAACTAAACAAGTAGTTTAAGATGTATATTTGGAAATTTAATTTCTTGGATTAACTTGGTGCCCTATTATGTTAAGTTGAGATAGACATAGAGATATACAACTTAGAGTCTTTGGTCATATCTCAACTTAATTTTATCCATTTAGTTTGGGGGTTTTGGAACCCATACTAACTCAACATTCATTCTCTTGTATGGGCATGAAAAAGAGTAATGTCCAAGACGTGAGCAATAATGGCAACATATAGAATCAACCTCAAGTCTTTTTCTATGGTTTTGTTCTAGGTTGTTCTTTGGTACAAATGTGGGTTGATGTGCTCGTGTCTTTCTCCAACTAGGTTGTTCATAAGATTTCCCTTTGGGCTTATAACCTACTCCTCTTCTCCCAATTTGTTGATAGGGATTATCTAGAATTTGATCAAGAATGCCATTGTTATTCAAACTACGAACTTGTTGTTGTAGCTTGGCAATCTCATCCATTCTTTTCTTGATATATATTTTTGCTTGGTCTAGATTAGATGACAATACATTTCTTTCTTTAACAATAGTGTCATAATCTATATGGGTGCACAATAATGGTTGTTTTTGAAGATCGTTTATTTGAGTCTGCAAATTGATCTTTTCCAAAGAAAGTAAATTGCAATTTGCCTCTATAGACTTTATCTTACTATCATAATCTTCAATGATCTTTTTAAGATCTTCATTTTCGGATGTCATGGCAAGAAGCTTAGCATGTAAATCGTCGTTTGCTTTATTTGATTCCTTTAATTTCTTCTTGCAATCAACATATTTAATATGTGTTTCTTCAAGACTAGCAACTAGTTCTTCTTTAGATAAATCATAAAGACTTACCTCTTCTTCTTCTTCACTAGTTGTAGCAATAAGACATTATTTGTGCTTATCCTCTTCCTTTGATCTCCATGGACATCTGGTAGTTTTTTGGCTTGTTCCTAAGCACCAATTGCAGCATCTTTCACCATTTCCCTCCATTCTTCAAGACCTGGTTAGGGTTCCTTGAAGCCTGCTATGATACCAACTGAAAACAACTAGAGGGGGGTGAATAGAGTTTTATAAATATTTTAATAATTATTTAACTCAAACAACCACAATTGAGATTAGAAGAAGGAGACAGACGTTTAGAGTGGTTCCAACTATAGCAAATACTATAGTTGTCAGTCCACTACCCGGTTGCTTACCCAATCGGGATTTGAAAGTATTTATTTTATTACCTCTCGAGGATTTATACAAAATACAATACTTTCAACCACACCCTTTGAACAGCCTTCACTTGAAGTAGGTGCACCAACTTTGAGGTAGCCTTCTTGAAGTAACTCCAAGCTCCCCCTTGAAGTAGCCTTCCTCTCTAGAAGTAACCTCCCGTTGCACCAGCCTTCTGAAGTAGCTCAAAGTCTCCTTCTTCGCCAAGAAGATCTTCACCCTCTCCAATCCGCAGCCTCCAACCTAGGAGTAGCAAGGAGAGTACAAACAATAATAGGGAACAAGAAAGAAAAAGGAAATTACAAGTTATCCTTTATAGCCCAAGGCTTGATTTGCCTAGATCAAGCGTATAGATCTCCTAACCAAGTGTGTGAACTTGTAATTTCTGTCGGTAGGAGATTCTAGCCTATAGGACACGAATTTGAGCTAAGGAGAAAGTAGGCCAATGATCACAGTGCTCAATTTGCTTGCAACAGATTGCTCAAGTATGCTCAAGTATTTCTCAAGTGTAACAAGTGTAGCTTAGGTGTGTTTAGGTGTCCTAAGGCATGTCCTATTTATAGGAATGACCTACAAGTGCTTAAGGACATTCTAGACACCTTCTAGGGGGTTCGTAGTGCTCAACTAGCCGTTATGTGTCCACTAATTGCATTTGCAACGGCTAGTTAATTGACCCTGAAAAGTGCAGACAGAACTTTTCTCGATCGACAATTTGTCGACCGAGAGTCCTTCTCGGTCGAAGATTTGTCGACCGAGATACCTCCTGGAGCAAGTGTTTACAATGTTCATTTCCATCTCCCAACCACTTTGTCTGCTGGGTCTAACGGCTAGTAGGGTCTATTCTCGATCGAAGATTTTGTCGACCGAGAGTTTCTCGGTCGAAGATTTGTCAACCGATATTTTCTCGATCGACGATTTGTCGACCGAGAATATTACTGACTCAATGTATTCATTTACTAAGTGTGTGTATCAATGTGCAATTGTGATACTATCTTGGGGAATGGCCTATCTAAGTGTTGTGAGTGGATAGGGAAGATCTAAACGCTTGATTTTACATGATATCTAATTACTTGTACATTATATACTTGTACAAGCATTTACATTTGATTACAATCATGAAAATAAAGCGATTTTATCAAATTGTTTCTTCCAAGTCTTTGTTATCCACCACCTTATATGCTTGTTCCTGAAATACTCAAATAGCACGTTAAAACCACAAGAATGAAATGTTTGTCATTATCAAAACAAAAGGGATTATGCTAATGTCAATTTAGCCAACACTCACATCCCGGTCGCATCCACTTCCTCAACATCATAACTGACTAAGAACATATAGGAGGAGTCCTCCTAACTCTTAGAAGGCTCAAAAAGCATACTCATCACAAACATCAAGATTTTTGAACCATATTCCCATCAACCACATGTCATATCAACGTATCCACCCCCAATATTATAGTGAATACACACATACCAAGTGTCATAAGATTCAGTTGAAGGTTGTTCTTGGAAAAGAAAGAACACAGAGGGAAACAAACTTACCATGACTCGACAACACTGTCTAGGGGTCACTAGCAAATGGTAATCGATTCTATCTTCCTCATGAAGGTTACACCTTTTTGTGTGTCTTTTTGCCCTTTTTTATCTTGGGTTCCTTGCTATCAGCATAGGCATTATCATGATTATCGTATCTCATTGCTCTTTCTCATTAAATGTTCATCATTCTTGTGTATTCCCCCTTATTTTATCATGTTTTTCAGCCCCTTACCATGGGATAGATTATCATATTCCACATTTTCTTTATTAATCAGGGACCATCTCCGATAATTTCTTTCACATGTTATGAAGATTTTACTTTAACACTTTTTTACACACACAAATTGGTCTAAGAATAACTCATGTTCCACTTTATTCATCTATCAATGTTCTTATGTATCTTCTCATATCACACTTATCTTAGGAGTTCTCTCAATCTTATGTGGATTTTGTACCTTTTTTTTTTAGGTGAAGTCAGAAGCTACTTTTATTCATCCCGCGCTTCTCTTGCAGGCATTAAACTGGTATTCAAAACATTGTCAGCTATGAAACTAAATTTGGTAGGACTCCTACCATTACAGAAGGGGTGGGGGGTAGGTTGACCCTCAGGGTCGATAGGAGGAGTCGTATAGGTTCGACCATCCTTATAGTTTTGAAGGTGGTGTTTGGACAGCATATCCGCCAAAACATTTTGTTCTCTCGGATGATACACAATTTGTAACTCTGGTTTATCACTGATCATGTCTTGGATGGATTGGACCCAAATGGTGAAAGCAGGGACATTCTCTAGAGGGCCTTCAATAGCTTTGATAGCCTTAGAACTATCCGTAATGATAACTGCTGGTCCCATGGTGGTTGCAGTATATATTCTGATAGCAAGCTCTATCGCCCTAATCTCCGCTTCTGTGACAGATTCAACCTGGGCATACATGGCCGATCCTCCTTGCCATGCCTTGTTCTCATTCAGGACAACTATCCCGATAGCCACATCTTTACCTTTAACAGCAGCATCAGCATACAGCAGCATATGGCCATTCGGAACTCCATCATGGTCATGTAAAATGGCTTTATCGTGGTTTTTGTCTTCCTTCTTCCTGCATTTAGCTTTTGATATGGTAGTACAAAGCCTGTCAATTTGAGTCACTTGTTTAGTGGTGCTGACATTAACATTTTCGAAGACCATGCTGTTCCTAGCCTTCCATATGACCCAGCAGATAACTGTGAAGCGAGCGGTGTCTTCATCCTTCCCTTGCAAGTGATGCGTCAGCCACTGTTGGACAGAATCGTGGACCATGCTGTCCATGTTGTTGCGACTGGCCTTGTTCCAGACTTCCTTTGAATAAGGGCAGCTGCATATAGCATGAAACGTATCTTCCACCTGTGCTTCACATCTAGGACAAATAGCACATTCAGTGAACTTCCTTTGCTTACGCCTCCCGTTAGTCATGATTCCTTCATGGGCAACTATCCAGATGAAAACTTTGATTTTACTAGGTATCTGTAGTTTCCAAATAGTAGACCATATATTGTTAACAGGGTACTGCAGATCACCATGTATTAGAGCATACGCAGAGGCAGTAGTGAATTTCCCGCTCTCGTCATGCATCCAGCTCCATGCATCCTCCCCTTTCCCCCCGCCCGGAATAGGCAGATCAGTAATCCGATCGACACAGTGGTCAGGGAGATAATGTAGTAAGAACTCTCTGTCCCACTTTCCTTCCATGTTACGAAGGCACCCAACAGTAAGATCCATCACTTCATTGGTGACGGGTTTTGTGCAGTAAGAAAGCAGCTGTTGATACCCTGGAACCCAGTGGTCCGTCCACACTAGGGTGGAGTCCCCATCCTTTATAATCTTAGTACAATTATTCTTGATGAACTGCATTCCTGTATGGACACTTCTATAGAACGGTGTTGCTCTGCCCAGAGACCTTATAGTGAAGTTCTTATATTTTTGACTCATCCCCTTCACCCAGAGGGCATTCTTGTTGCGAAGCAGTTTCCATGAGTTCTTCCAGATTAAGGCTTTGTTCCAATCCACCATGCTTCTAATTCCTAGGCCCCTGTTATTTGTGCTAGTGCACACTTTCTTCCACGCGACCAAGGATACTGGGTTGGCATTTTGGCATCCCCCCCAGATGAATTTGCAAATTGCTCTATCGAGTTTAGTACAAATGGCTTTCGGGACAATCGTCGATTGCATGACATATGTTGGCAGAGTTGTCAAGACTGATCTGACTAGACAAATCCGACCAGCTAAGGAGAGTTTTTGCTGTCCAGCCGTTGATTCTTGCCTCCATGGTGTTCGTAAGGAAAGAGTAGGTTTGCTTGTTGACCCTTTTATGTAGCAGTGGTACACCCAAGTATTTACCGAGGTCATCTGTTTCCTTGATCCCGCTGGCTCTGCAGATCGCTGCCCTTGTGGTTCTACTAACTGAGGCGGCGAAGAAAATTTTTGATTTGTCTATTGAGACCTGTTGTCCCGAGGCTTCTTCAAACATTTGGAAACATTTGTTAATGGTAGCCATCTGCTGTAGCGATGCTTTTGCAAATATGACTATGTCATCCGCGAAGCAGACATGCGATATGTGTGGCCCTTGTTGGGAGAACTTAATGGGAATCCATTTTTTTTCTTCAACATTTTGATTGATTAGTTGTGTCAAACGCTCCATGCACAGAACGAATAAGTAAGGAGAAAGAGGGTCTCCCTGTTGGAGTCCTCTCGTCTTCTTGAAAGCAGGAAGGGAACCCCCATTAAAGATAATGTTCGTACTTCCTGAGGATAGGGACTTTAGGATGTAAGTTTTGATGTTAGATGGCCATGTCATCTGGTTGAGCGTATGCTCAATGAACTTCCAATACATTCTATCGTATGCTTTCGAGAGATCTATCTTTATGGCCATGTAGGGTGCACTTGATTTACGCCTTAGGTTGTGAATGATCTCTTGGACAATGATAATGCTGTCAGAAATACACCTGCCAGGAATAAAACTGGATTGTTGTTGCGACACCCATTGAGGCATATACTTCTTAACTCTCCCTACCACGACCTTGGATGCCAGCTTAAGGCATGCATTGTTCAGTGTAATTGGTCTAAGATGGGTACAGTTGATAGGATGCTTCACTTTTGGTATCAAAACAATACTCGTCTCTGCTATCTTGTCTGGAATGTCATTGCCATTGAGCATGTTTCTGATGGTTAGGAGGATGCTATTCCTGATGCATTTCCAGTTTGACTTGATAAATTGCATATCAGTGCCATCAGGCCCTGCGGCCTTAAAAGGGTCTGCTTCTTTAATGATTTGCCATATTTCCTTCTCAGTCGGTGTAGCCCCAAGATTCCTGATCTGCCGCGGTTGCAGGTTCTTGTATCGTGCTGGTATCATGTCCATCGCCGCTGCAGTAGGCGGATTGTTTTCAGTGAACATTTCTTGAAAATAATTTAACACTAGGTGCTTGAGCTCAGCCTCGTCAGTCAGCCATTGTCCTTGGCCATTTTGTAGACTCCTGATGTTGTTTATTCGCCTTCTATTACTGACATACGTATGGTAAAATATGGTATTATTATCTCCCTCAGTCAGCCAGTTGAGGTGACTCTTTTGTTTCCAATCTTCCTCCTCTCTTGCAAGAATTTCCTCCGCCTCACCTTCAAGCTTCTGACATTCACGATCAGCTGCCTCAGTGTACTGTATTTCCAGCCTGCGTTGTAAGTGATTTATCTTGTTGAAGATTTGCTATTTGGCCTTGCTGTGGTTACGCCTGGCATTGGTGTCCCATTTAGAAATATGGGGTTTTGCTTGTTGCAGCGCGACATGGAACTCAACACCCGGTTTCCAGTGAATTTCCAGAAGATTACAGAAGTATGGATCTTTGTTCCAGGAAGCTCGGGTCTTGAATCTCACTTGCTGTGTGGGGGTAGTAACATTCAACATGGCTATTGTTGTGGTCCGAGCCAAACCGAGTGAGGTTCTCACAGAACAAATTTGGGTATTGTTGTATCCATTCCCTGTTGGCCAAAGCTCTATCAATTCTTTCATGTAGGAGCCCTTTCTTGTAGGTAAACGCGTAGCCGATGCTACCGATGTCAGTGAGGCCTGCTTTGATAATGGCGTTGCTGAATCTTGCTGCTTCGGATATGTTAAATCTGTTGCTGCCTAGCTTCTCATCAGGATTGAGCATACAATTATAATCTCCCAGAGCTATCCAAGGCTTGTTAATAGACTGGCTCAACCGGATCAAGTGATCCCAGAGTATAGGTCTTCTCCCAGGGTTAGGTGAAGCATATATGAAGGTACATAGCACATTGCCATCGATGCAGCAGTGAATGAAATACTTGTTGCTTTGAAGAATTTGTACATCGCACTCATCTTCATTCCATAATATCCAGATCCCACCTGAGAACCCATTTGCTTCTACTCGATGGGAGCTCGAGAAACCAATATCTTTAATAGCAGCTTGCGCCTCTTTTCCAGAAATTCTAGGTTCTAGAATGGATACTAGCTTGATTTTGTGCTTCGACACTAGACATTTAAGGTATTGCCTTGCTTTCTTCTTACCAGCTCCTCGAATATTCCAGGTAATTGTATTAATCATAAACAGGGGTGATTATTTGGATGAGGACGCGCCTCTTTCAGACCCCTCAGAACTTCTTCTCGTTCTATTCCTTGTCACGTATTGGCTATGCGGGCTGCCTGTGCCCTGATAATTCTCCTTCTCCTTGGCTTTCCTTCCGGGTATTGCAGGTGTCTTCGTCCCTTCCCTGGTTTTGCCACTTTCTGTAATTATCGTGCCTTCTTCTTGGGGATTGGGTTTATCCGTGTGCATCTCGGCAGGCTCAACAACTGGTCTGCCCGGTATTACTTCATTGCCTACTAGTGTAACAGCTGTATGCTTGGGTGCACAATTAACCAGCGGTGCTGCTTCCTGTCTAGGTTGTCCCTCTTCTATCACCTGTCGATCTTCTGTATGTTTCTTCGATGATACATCATCGTCCTCATTCCTTCGCTGCTTTTTCCTCCAGATCTTAGGACCTCGGCTGTCCTCTTGACACTCCTGTTGGTCGTCAATCATGCCCTCTTCGGTCCTGTTGGCTTCATCTTCCTCCCCATCTAGAGCTTGAAACTTGTTTCTCGCTCCTATTGTCTGGTTTTTCTTTTGTTGCTCTTTGTTGCGTTGTGGTCGACGAGTCCTGACGTTTTTGCCATAGTAGACTTGCCACTTCTCTTCCTCCTCCATCCATCTGACTCCCGCATCATCCTCAGCTAGACTATTGTCCGGTTTTGCAGGTTCTTCCTCAGGTCCTTTGCAGTCCGTCGCGTCGTGTCCCAGCTTCCCACACTTGAGACACAAATCCGGCAACGACTCGTATTCTATCTTGTACTCCCGTCCGTTGATCAGGATTGCTGGTTGGATGGGTTTGGATACTTCGATTTCTACTGCTAGCCTCGCGAACTTGCTTCTTGTTCGATTGGTTGAGTGATCGTCCACTCTCATCAGTCGTCCCACCGCTTCACCTATTTTCTGGAACATTTCTTGATTGTAGTAATGGATTGGGAGTCCAATGACTCGTATCCATGTAACAAGGTGACTCGGGAGGCCCTTGGAGGGTTCGAAATACCCGTCCCAAGGCCATACAGCAAGACAACTACCAAATAGTGACCACGGCCCCCTAGTTAGGATGTTTTCCTGATCCAGTCTACTATAGAATTGCACTACATA
>CAVNZW010000096.1:0-68000 GCA_963693085.1 Alisma plantago-aquatica
TGACAGGCAAGAAATGTGTTGTCTTTGTCAACCTATCAACTATTACCCAAATGGAATCATGCCCTTTGCTTGTCCTGGGTTGGCCAACAACAAAATCCATAGTTACATGATCCCCCATCCACTGTGGTATGGGCAAAGGTTGCATTGTTCCTGCATGCTTCTGGTGTTCATCTTTAACTTGCTGACACATAGGACACCACATAACAAACTCAGCAACGTCCTTCTTCATTCCAGGCCACAAATACATATCTTTCAAGTTTCGATACATCTTGGTGCTTCCTGGATGCATAGAATACATCGAAGAATGAGCTTCTTCCAGGACTAACTTCCTCAAGTTATCCACATCCGGTACTATCATCCTACCATGAAAACAGGCTACTTGGTCATCTGAGTCATGGAAACCATCTCGTTTCTCATTACCATACTTCGATCTGATTTGTTGAACTGCAACATCAACTTGTTGTGCCTCCTTAATCTACTCTCTCAGAGTAGGTTTTATATGCATCTTAGCTAACAACCCAGCTAACAATGATACTTTCAATTTTACATTGTCTTGCCTCAAGGATATAAGCATATCTCTCCTAGAGCATACCAAGGAATTTAGTTGTGCTCTATCTAAGGCTGGTGTTGCTGATTTTCTACTCAAAGCATCAACAACCACATTGGCTTTCCCTGGATGGTAATCAATTATACAATCGTAGTCTTTGATTAACTCCATCCAGCAACGTTGCCTCATGTTAAGCTCATGCTGAGAAAAGATGTACTTAAGGTTCTTATGATCAGTAAAAATCTGGAATGTCTCTCCATAAAGATAGTGTCTCCAGATCTTCAAGGCATGAACCACAACATCTAGTTCTAGATCATGTGTCAGATAATTCTTCTCGTGTTTCTTAAGATGTCGGGAAGAAAAAGAAATCACTTGTTTATCCTGCATCAACACACATCCAAGTCCATTCTTGGAGGCATCATAGAAAACTATATATTCTTTCCCTTGCTCAGGTAATACAAGCACAGGTGCACTGGTCAGTCTCTCCTTCAGCAGCTGGAAAGATTGTTGCCACTTATCACTCCAAACAAAAGGAACATCCTTCCTGGTCAACTTATTCAAGGGTAAGGCTATGGAATTGAAGTTCTTAATGAACCTTCGGTAATAGCCTGCCAACCCTAAGAAACTACGGATCTCTGTCAATGTCTTCGGCTGCTCCCATTGTAGGAAAGATTCTACCTTTTTAAGGTCAACACGAATACCCGAGGCAGATATCATGTGTCCAAGGAAAGATACTTCTGGCAACCAGAACTCACACTTGCTAAACTTAGCATATAGCTTGTGTTCTCTTAGCAAGGTTAGAGCCTGATGAAGATGCTGTTCATGCTGTCGAGCATCTCTACTATAGATAAGGATGTCATCTATAAAGACAACAACACACTAATCGAGAAAAGGTTGGAAGATTCTATTCATGAGTTCCATAAATGCAGCTGGTGCATTAGTTAGTCCAAACGACATAACTGTGAACTCATAGTGACCATACCTTGTTATAAAGGCAGACTTGGGTATGTCACTATCCTTAATACGAAGTTGATGATATCCCGACCTCAAGTCTATCTTTGAGAAGACGGTTGCACCACGCAACTGGTCAAAGAGATCATCAATCCTCGGTAGAGGATACTTATTCTTTATTTTTACTTTATTTAACTATCTATAATCAATGCACAATCACATTGACCCGTCTTTCTTCTTAACAAAAAGGATCGGAGCACCCCAGGGTGAAGTACTTAGTCGGATGAAACCCTTCTCAAGCAACTCTTGTAGTTGTTTCTTGAGTTCTGCCATCTCAGCAGGCGCCATCCTATATGGTGTTTGTGCTATTGGTTGTGTGTCTGGGATTAAATTGATCCCAAAATCAATTTCCCGAGGCGGTGGCACACCTGGAAGTTCTTCAGGAAATACATCTTCAAATTCCCTGACTATAGGAAATTCACAGGGTTAGCACTATCCATGGTAGTATCTACCACATGGGCCAAGAATGCATAACATCCTTGCCTCATCAGCTTCTCAGCAACCATAGCTGACACAAGATAGGTGGGTAGAATCTTTCTCTCTCCTTGAAAGATCCATGTGTCACCATCATCAACAAACACAGCTTGCTTGGATTTACAATCCAATACAACCTTATACCTTTGTAAGGTATCCATCCCAAGGATTATATCAAATCCATGCATCTCAAGTGGTATAAGATCCACTTGAATGCGATGTTCAGAAAAGAAAAGGATGCAGGGAGAACATACCTCCTGCAACACAGCAGACCCCTTTAATGGAGTTTCTAGCAACAAACTATCTGCACTGTGACTGACCGTCATATTGCAGTTACGAATCACTCTTCAAGTGATAAAGGAGTGTGTAGCACCCGGATCAATTAAAACAGATACAACGCAAGATGTAGATATATCAGAATATAACAATTCCATCTGACCTGCCACAACCTGAGGGTTGATCACTGCATCAGGTGGATTCATCGCATAGAATCTTATCATCGCATGTGGTTGATTCGGTGCTCGTTGACCATGTGTCGATGATCCAGCTTGGGACGCTTGTCCACGTCCTCTAGAATTTCCTGGAAACTGTCGCCTTTGGGATCCTTGTTGACTCTGCCTCTGAGGTTGAGTCACACTCACTTCTCTAGCTCTGTAGTCTTTCATCAAGTGTCCCATCTTCCCACATATATAACAACTTTTGTTCAGTTGTTGTGGTCTGGGTGGTCCTGTAACCGACATAGATGCTGAACTATGAGCTCCTTCTAGTGGTAGGCTTCGTCCTCTACCCCTATTCGACATCCACTGCATCTGGGTACTGAATCTAGGTGGTGGTGTAGGTGCAGAAAACCTAGGTTTCTTGAAATCTTTAGATGAAGATCCTTGGAACTAGGGATACATCCTCTTATTCTAGGTCTGTCTCTTCTCTGCTACAAACCTCTCTATCCTTATGACAGACTCCACGAAGGTAGAAAACCTTTCTCTGTTCTCTAGGGCAGACATAGGAGTAGTCAATTCAACATTTAACCCTTTCTCAAAATGCCTAATCCTTTCTTCATCTGTAGTTTCCATGTGCGGATAGAACCGCAACAACTCCATGAAATTAGCCTCATACTCGCTAATGTTCATTGGACCTTGCCTTAACCTCTCAAACTGATATATTTTCTCATCCAGAAACGTCTTAGGGAAATATCTGTTGATATATTCCCATCAAAAAACTTCCCATGCGACCTCTACACCAGGCCTTTTCTGTTCTTCCATGGTCCACCAATGACCAACACTCCCCTTGAGAAGATATATAGCATGTTTAACCTTCTCGGCTTCTGGGATGTTTAGGATTCTCAATGCCTTCTCTAGTTCAGTTAACCACAAGTCAGCATCTGCTGGGTCAGCTGTTCCAGCATACTCTGTGGCTCCAACTCGGCGAAGTCGTTCAAACATCTTTCCGATTCCTTGTCCTTCAGGATGGGTAGGTGCCCTAGGTGCAGGTATAGGCATCCTATCAGTCATGTGTGTCATGACAGTCATAAACTGCCCAAACATGGCTTGGACGGCTGGGTTCCCCATGTCAGTTGGATTGAACTGGGGTGGTTTAGGCACATGTTCTTTTCTATCTGGGTCACTTGCACCTCTTCTGGGTGCAACAACACTACTCTCTGCAACGTGTTCTTCGTGAGGTCCAGACATATTTAGTTTTATCTTTTTCTCCTGAGGAGCAGAAGACACTATCAGATATACTGGAAGACACTAGAACAGACTCAACAGCCTAAGTCATATGTCTCTGTAGACTCAGCGAACCTAGAGCTATGATACCACTAAATTGTGGCGATCGAATCGCCAAAACAAGATCAATAAATGCGGAAGTGATTAACTAGCAGCGAAATTATTGAAAATCACTAAAAATTAAAAACTTTTTGGAAAGAGATCTTTAAACAATAAAACTCTTTCATAAAGAAACAAGATAAGTTGTTTATAAACTAATTCATCATTACATCTCTGTAAAATCACATCTCGAGTGATTACATACATCAACTGCCATGTTATCTGTACAAGGCAAGATACAAAATCTCGAGGCACTAAGCCAAAAATCTCAGATCTACTTTAAACATCTACTGACTCCTAGGACCTGAGAGTACAGAGATGACACATAGGACATGTTATCTACAAGACTTGACAGACAGTGTCTCCACCTGAGAATCACTGTTGTCCCTGATGCTGCTGTTGCTGTTGTTGTTCACCCTCTGATGGGTTCCTTCGTCCTCGGCGTCTACCTAAAAAGTCGAATCCCACGGGGGTGAGACAATTTGAATAATTGTCCCAGCGAGAGTTATAACTCTCCGCCAGAAGCTTTGTTATTGCAACAAATAGAATAACAATAAGCAGTAGAACTTTAAACATTCAACAACAGGTTTAACATTGTGTAAACTAAGTGAAGCAACATTCTCTTAAGCAATCATTTCAATTATAACTTAATTGGATAACAAGGCTTATAACAATAAGGAATATGAAGAACATGTATACTAGTTATTCAACCAGAACATTATATACAATGTATCATCAATCATTATTTCTCATAGTTCAACCTAAGCAGTTATGCTACACGACTGATTATGTTTTTCAAACATTATTATGCCCTGAGGAGATGAGATACACCTCTCATACTCCAACTGATCATTACGAAATCTCAATCGGTACCATACATAGGTCATCAGAAGAGTCGGATTCCTATGACCTCATCTTCCTCAGTCAGTGTGAGGATCAACATGTAGGACATCTTGTGTCTCTTCTATAATAGCTTTCCAGGGTATTATGGCAACTTCGCTATTAGAGTTACAGTGGCATTATGTACTCTCTTCGCCATCGAGGGATTTCTTGTTTATCTCACACCAATGCGGCATTATCAACATCATCGGGAGATTAGTGATACATCATCCTGGCATAAACATATAATGAAGGATTGATGGATTAAAGGTACATCTTACATCAAATCGTACATTAGGACGTAAGGATATTGGCGTCCAGAACCCCCACATACTCAAAAGTATGCTCTCCAGGAGTTCCCTTAGGAAAACCTATTTCACCATCATTAAACTACTAACAATGATGGATCTATGGTCAGGGCTCTACATGATATCATTATACTTGATTATTTAAGTACATTATAGCATTCGTTTAGCATCAGGTATGTTTTCAAACATAAACTAATAAATAATTGCTATAACGAAAGAGTATTAAATGTATCAAGTTTATTTGACATCCAGTTATCATTGGGATGTCAATCCCTAACCATCTCATCATTTATGATTCAGGAACTTGGGTGTTCAAACCCTTAGACCATCATAAGTCATTTAACAACATGACCTTGATTGTAACAATGCATATATTTCTCATGACTATTACAGTCTATCAATCTCATATGTTACCTCTTACTAGGCAACATAGCATATCGTTACTTTCAAAGCTTATAAAGTGCTTTAATAAATATAACATCATAGCCCTTACCTGACTATGTTCACCATTTCATAAAATTTTGCATAATTAACACATTTGATAATAGGCAATTTATCTCTATATCAGCATATTGCAAAACAAAGATAACCTATTAATTCAAGGATTGTACCACTATGCCCTTAATAGGGTTAGGTTTTCCCTATTCAATCCAATTAGGGTTATTCAACCCCTTAGCTTGATTAGGAATAGTGATTCCTTATTTCATACTTCAATCATGAAGTTTCATGCTTAAAAGCACAACTCAGAATTATGGTTTACTGTTCATTTCATCACATCACCCAAGATTAGGGTTTACTATTCACATTACATCACATTACCCTAGATTAGGGTTTACTATTCACATTATATCACATTACCCTAGATTAGGGTTTACTATTCACATTTGCAATGAATTGAGATTATACCATCATCATGTATGAGGATTACTTTCATTAATGGCCTCAATTAGGTTAAGATTCATTAACCATTATAATTAGGGTTTCCATGATCTCACTATAAAGGATCATACTCTAATTAGATGTATTCATACATGTTGGAAGTATATTACTTGATTCACATTCATATAGGGAGTCTTCTCTCTCCTCTAACTATCAGATGATGTTTACATCACCTATAACTAGGCTAAGTCAATCCAACATTGACATCATGGGTTGTGTCATTACTATTGTAGTCATTAAGATTCATTTGATCAAAGGGTATTGGTTACTCTTTCCCACCAAGGGTACTTTTATAATGCTCACCATTGATCATAACATGCATTAACCCACTAATTACTTGATCCCTTAATTACTTTAAGTATCTCTAGAGTTTAGGTTAATCAACTACTAAACCATCTTGACCACTAAGGCATCAAACGATCTTGACCTATTTAGACCTCAAACGGTCTTGCACTTTAGACCCTCAAACGGTCTTGAAACAACTTTGAAACCGTTTGATGTTGTTGACTGTTTGGTCTTGTTTGACTTTTGAAACTGTTTGGTAAAGTGCACCCTCAAACCGTTTGGTCATGAAGACCGTTTGGCCAAGTTGACTTTGAAACTGCATGAACACAACCATTCTTGAAACCGCATGAGCACAACCGTTCTTGAAACCGCATGAGCACAACCGTTCTTGAAAATGCATGAGCACCAAATGGTTTGGGATGTTTTGGTCCCAAACGGTCTTGAGACCGTTTGGACCCAAACAGTCTTGAGACCATTTGGTCCAAACCACCTCAAAACCGCATGGACCAAAAATTGTCTCAACCATCCCAATTGAGTTAGGGTTTCCAATGTTGAACCCCTCAATCAATCATGCAATGGTTAGACACTCATCAATTGAGTTAATTAGGTCAACCCTGAACTGATTTGACCCTCAATTGACCCTCAATTGATCACCAATTAGGGCTTGTATCATTTGAATTAGGGTTTGGAAATGATCACCCTTCAACATGTACCAACATGAGTCTAATTGACCTTGAGACCATTGAACCATCGTTCAATTGGGTCATGACCTGACCCCAAACGGTCTTGGGATCATTTGGATATCCTCCAAATGGTCTTGAGACCGTTTTCTCAAGTCAACATCAAAAACCAAGTCATTCTCTTAAGGGTTGAACCCTAGATTTGGTCACCAAATCAACACGTAATTGTTCAACAACTTGATATCATTGGACCCTCAATTGGTCAACCCCACTTAACCCTATACCTCCAAATGGTCTTGGGTGATCACGAAACGGTCTTGAGACCGTTTGGGTGGTCCCCAAATGGTTTTGAAACCGTTTGGGTCACTCAACCCAAACTTCAACATGATTGTATCATTGAAATCAGTAATAGATCCGATTAGGGTTTAGGTGACTAATGGGCCTTCAATTGGTGATTCTCTTGGAATTACTTAATGATTTTTGGTGGGTGATTAGTCCATAATGTTTAAAAAAGATCTCCAAATGGTCAACGCCTGGTCAACGCGTCCAAATGGTCTTGGACCATTTGCTCTCATGCGTTCTTGGTTGAAACCATTTGCTCTCAAATGATTTTGAAACCGTTTGCTCCCAAATGGTTTGGGAAACCGTTTGAGCAAGAGGTGGGAGACCGTTTGCTAAAGCAAGTTTGTGGATAAACTTTGGAATTAATGTCATTATCTTCTACCTCAAGAACAAGGGCTGTTCTTCACGGAAATACTTGCAAGAACACATAAAAGTGTCTAAAGAAGGAGAATAAGCAACGTTTTTATGAAAGGAAGATGCACAATTTGCAAGTTAACCCCTCAACTTGGGTAATTTGCACATTAGTCCATATTTAACAAAACAATATTACAACATTGTTCAAAAAGGACTGAAATAGAAATATAAGTTCCTCAAAAGTTTTAATTACATATCAAAAGATAACAAGCATATAATCACATATTTAAGCAAAACACCTAGGGTTAGTTCATAACCCAGGTCAGGGATGTTACAAAATATATCAATCTTATTATATATTATTAATGATATATATACGTCATTCTCTTTGCAGGTGTTTAAAACTGACTTCAGTACAGGTGGAAAGTTATTAGATGTACATACTCCCTATACGAGGGAGAAATTAGATGTTATAAGAGAAGAATGGGCAAAAGCCCTACAAGTAGTGGGAATTTTTAAATATAATTAGAATTTTGATGACAATGATGACAATGATGAATAAAGAATGATATTTCTAAACTTTATTCTCATAATTATTTTTGTGTGAATGTGAATGACTTTTTCTGAATTTTCATGTGTCAATGTGAATGACTTTTTCTGATCAATACATGATTGTTTCTACATGTGTCTGGATGTGAAAAGAGATGAAATGAATGGAACTGAATGTGAATGTAATGACTTTGCATGTTTCTACATGTATCTGATCAATACATGTGTCTGAATGTGAATGACTTGCAGGTTTTTGGTCTGTTGTTGGCTAATATCAATGGGTGTTGTAAACCTACAGTTCAGAACTGAACTACAGGTTCTACATCCTACTGACCAGCCATACAGCAGGCCTGCAAACTGATAAGAAAAAAAAAATTAGAACATAGGCGTCCGTTATTTGTATAAAACTGACACCAATGACATACGATGTCGGTTATTAGCAAAAAACCGCCGTCGTTGTGCCCTCACTGGCTTGGTGGTGGGAACAGTAATGGCGTCGGTTTTTTTTAATTACCGACGTCTTTAACCATGATATAGTGTCAGTTTTCTTTAATAATGGACGCCTATTGTTCCCTTGCTGGCGTGTTTTTGGTGGCAGGAAGGGCTATGGCGTCAGTTTTTGTTTAATAACTGACGTCTTTAACCATGATATAGTGTCGGTTGTCTTTAATAATGGACACCTATAGTTCCCTTGCTGGCGCATTTTCAGTGGTGGGAAGGGTTATGGCGTTAGTTAGAAACTGACGCTGAAGGTGTCGACTTTTAGCGGCGCCCAATTGGGTGTCGCTTGGAAACCGATGCTAAAGGCTCTAAATAACTGACGCCAAAGGCCTTTTCTGTAGTAGTGACTGGTTGTTGATTGGGACAAAAACATAGGAGACTTGCTCCTACTCTTATTCTTTACTCCCTTCCTTCTCCACCTCAGGCTTCAGATTAGGTACCCATGGACCTCATGCCCCCTCCTTTGCTCCTCACCATGTTGTTGTGTAGATGGGAATGTGAAGAAACCTTGAAATGTGGTGTCCATGAGGTATTACACAATGTGTGCAAATTGTTTGTTGTTCCAGTGACCTTTGTATCCATCACCTTGTGCAAACTGTACAATGGTAGACACACAATGTTCCTTGTGTGGTCGAGTGTGAAAAATATACTATTTTAGATTGCTAGTGTGAAGGAACATTGGTAATTGGTTGTATTGAGGTTAAGGGAGATCACAAACCTGTGAATGGCCTTACAGGGGGCATTGATTGGTAAGAGTAACTTAATGGTGGAGGAACTCAATGATCATATGGATGATGGTGATAGCATTTTGAGGGTCAATTCTCCATCCTCTTTGCACATGCAGTGGTGGTGTCTTACAAAAACACTCGTTTCGGCATCAATGCTTCAAATGCATTCCTTGGGAAAAGATTTGATTAGAGGAGCCAGAAACACTTTGTTCTTGGAAAAGGGGATAAATCTCTACGTAGGGCATAGAATGCACCTTGATTGGCCATTTGGCTCCTTATTAACCCATGTTGTTGTGCTTGTCCTGCAGGAAAGAATGCACATCGTGCAAGAACATGAACACTTCCACAAATAGATGAACATTATTGTACGACATGTAACAAACACACATGACATATAATAATTTAGAGTCTTTGATTTTGTTTTATCCACCGTCCTTCACAATGGTTGGTTTAGTATTATTTTTTTGATTATGTTTGTTCATGTCATGATGTTAGATGGGTACATCATGCACTTAATCTTAAAAATCCCATCTTCTAATTTATCAATAAGTGCACCTTATGTGGGTGAACTTGCATGACGTGTACTCAGACATTCTGGCAATTTGATTTCTAGGAGCTTGCATATATTTTAGATCTAAACCTCAAATAGAAAAGTATCACGCATGAAAAAAAGAGATTTTTTTTCAAAAAAATATATACATTCACAAGATGGGTTTATCTTAAAAAACACATTACAAAAATCAGTATGACAAATAAAATATGGTTTGCCTCCCATGAGCTCTTGGGTTTAATGTCCCTTACCCAAACAACACATTGCTTCTTTTTTAGCTGGACTTGAAAAGCTTGCCTTCATCCATAAAAGGTTCATATATGTCACCTTCTTATCTTCCAACATCCATCTCAAGTTTTGTAAGTCCTCTCTCCATAGTCTTCAAAGGGAAGATGCTTTATTCCTCACACAAATTTTTATCTTGATTCCACCTCGGTCAATATCAATCAATGCCTCATTAATTTTTAGGAACATGCACCCAAAAATGGTTTCCCCTAAAGTCCCATCTTTATATTCCATGATCACAAATTCCACCAGCACATAATAACCTACAACCTCCCTTAGTACGTTATCCATGAAAACTATTGAGCTTGATCTAGAATGGTCTACCATCTAGATATTTACTTTCATTTCCATGGGTGAATCTAAAACTAGCTGACATGAAATGGTTAGTGACATAACGTTCAAGCTATCATATTGATTGCATAACATATAAGGAAAATGCATTTAACCTACGTCATTAAAGATAGAAAACACTCTCTGATCCTACTTCTAGGGAGGAATGTTGAGCAATATTTTGATGATTGCATCAATTCAAAAAACCATACTTAAATCTCTTCCTACTATCCTTCAGTAGTTGGACTCCATTGCATAGTGATCTGGTCCTATGATAGCGCTTCTAGAAATGAAGGCACGATCCCAAAGACGGATTGAACTCTAAACGTGAAATCTTCAAGGACCCCCAATACTCAATATGGGATCAAAGTAGATATATGGAGTCAAACACAGGGATGTAGGGACGTTTACACATCTAAAATTTCTCTCTTAGTTAGTTAAGAAAAAATGAGAGTTGATATATGCAAGGAACTAGAACGAGTCTACCAAAACAATACAAAACAAGGCAAAGTAGAATATAGAAAATAGATTTTGTCAAATCCTACTAGTAAGGAGAAGGAGTTCCTGGCTATGTAACTACAAGTTGGGATATATATGCACCCGTTCTCGGGAATAGACAACCCTTAAAAACCCTAGCAAGAAACTAACATCCAATCATAGTTTGCATCATGGTTCCTTTTCCTATGGGGGTCATGCCAATCACTCTCATGTAGTGTAACTAAAACCCATCAATAATTCAAAACCTTTCTCGAGGATAATAGAGAAACACACTTGAATATTCTAGATATCATCTTAGGTGCAATATATCCCAATATGTTAGGATCAATAGAGGATTAGCACAGAACACAAGCTGTGGATACAATCACATTCAGATGAATTGTGTCACATTTGGATGAATGCAGTCAAATTCATTTGAATGTGCTCATATTCACTATACAGGGTCAGTTCTCTCAAATTGTGTACCAAACATATCCTCCCTTGTATCTCCTCCTTTTAGATTTTGATCCAAACTACCTCCTCTACTCATTTCTACAAAAACAATCTCTCTATATTGGTAGGAATGAAGGATCAAGTAGAAAAGAGATCAACCAAACCAATGGTCATAACAAAAAAGAGAAGATAAAATAGAAAATATGCAAGATCTGAAAGAAAACTACTTAATTAGGGTAAAAGTACGAAACATGCCAAACATGGGCTTAATAGCTAAGAGGATCTCAACTATACATGGAAAAGCATAGTTGGCACCAAACAAAGATGGAAATGCATTATTTATACAGAAACAAAGAAGAATAATAGAAGAAAGAGGTAGAAGAAGAGATTCAGACTGTGGAAGAAAGGTTTTTCTCATTCCTGATCCTCCGGATGGGGTAGATATTGTCCTTGGGGTTGTCCTCTTTGATCTTATGGACTCCTTCCCCTCCTTTCTCCTTGATTCTTCCCCAAGAATAGCTTGGATGGGTGTATGGGGGTTGAAAGTTCTGAAAATGGTTAGGAAGTGGCTGATTGATGGTGGAAATACATGGAAGGTGGTGATGGATGTGGCATATGATCGAAAGCCAAGGTTGATGGAGTCAAACCAAAGGGAGTGGGTGTGGGATGAGCTCTTTACCCTTATCAGGTCATGGTACTCTAGGACAGAGCTCGTGGAACCAAAGGTTAAAGATGGAGAAGGCACTCCAAAAATTCCAAATGGAACCCCTCGCTATGTACCTAGGGGTATTTAACTATTTATAGTAGTAGGCAGTACTAATACGTTTTGTTCGACACACCAATTCACTAGGGATTTTTATCCTAGAGTTTAACATCTTTTTAAAGACAAAACAACTGATTAAGGTTAGTTTATTAGTATATAGAGAGTTGGTCCCACAAGATAACATATTTAGGTTGATTTCTAAACCCAAATTAGTTTGAACAATATTTGAATAGAAAAGTAAAGTCCAAGGATTGATGAGTTGATTATTTAGAGTGAGAAATATTTAACAAAAGTAAAGGTCACACTAAATGCTGAAATAAAAAGTACAACTTGGAACAAAAAATAAAGATTACAACTAAAGGTTGAATTTAAAGTACACGACTTGAGCTGTAAATTAAAAGTTACTACATTGTAGAATTTTAAATGTGAAAAGAAATAATTTGAAGAACTAAAGAGGTTGAGAAAACAAGATTGAAATAGTGATAAGGGATATCGAGGTTATGAGTTTTACCACCATAGCCACTAAACTAGATTGATAATCTATGGAAATAAAACAAGTTAGCAGAGGGTATGTGAAAATATTCCTAAATGCATCTACAAAAGAGGAACTCCTTGCAAACCCATTGGTCCTGGTCTTTAGATATCCTAGTCTAATCATCCTAAGAAAGATCCTTCTGAGGTCTCATCTGGATATTTATGTATATGTTATGAATAAATATGCAGCTCCATGCAGAGTCCCGATTCCAAGATTAAATATCTACATTATCTTTTTACAAAGAAATAGAAGGGAGACGGGCAACAAGCTACGCCGCCAGTCCGTTTTGGATGGCAATAAATTTTTTCAATTATATGTTTGGTTCTTCAGATCCTTGGGTTCCACTGTCACATTTCCAAGGACTAACACTCAATAAAATAAGAGATCAAGTCATTTCAAACGTGTGATTATTCAAACAAAATACCATCTAATGAATAAATCATATAGAAGTTGATCTAATTACAATATGGCTATGGGGCTACTCCCCACGCCTCGACATTGGAACTACTCATGTTCCATAGTGATTAAGGAATGAGAAAAGGAAGGAAGAATGTAGGTTATAGACTAAAAGAGAAAGAATCCAAGAAGGACTATGAAATGGTCGCCATTCTTATATCTTTGTCCCAATAAGAAGACTAAGAACAAAAAAAAATAAGAACTAGAAATCGTGAGATCGAAATGCTAATTTTATTAAGGAGAAAGAAGAACACATGCGATAATTGAAATAACAAATGCTGAAAATAAATTGCAAGTACAAAATATTGGATCCCCTCTCCTGTGGAGTCCCCCCTCATTTTAGAGGGGAAGGAGAGGTGGAAACCCCATATAGAAGGGGAGAAAGGAGTGGATGATGATTGCTAAAATCTCTGTCCCACAACATGGGTTGAATGACTCATAGAAGAAAACCAAAATAACTGGGCATGCAACTAGGGTTAGTATGACCTAGGGTTTAAGGATAAGAACCAAGAGTTCTCAAGTCATGGCGGTGGCTGGGGTTTACTTCTTAGCATCTCGTCAACCAATGGTTTGGTTGTCCCATTCGATCGAGTGGGACACAAGTATGAGTGCCTTTGACCGAATGACTCCAAACCCTAATGAGAGGTGGAAAATGGTGTAATCCTCTAGGGACAATGCATGACAGATGAATACATGTGTTGCACATGTCTGACTCGATTAATCGGGGGTATCAATCGCTCGTCTCACTACTGGTATGATTTGAATGAATTTTTTAGTTGGCTAGTGTGTCCAATTGACTAGCTTCATACTCTAGGTAGACTTATGGACATGTGGGTCGATTGGCTAGTGGTGTGGATCGATCGATTTATGACTCTGGATCTACCCTTTTTTTCCTTATAGATTTTTGGCATCTTTTGATGGTATGATCCTATTATATTTATAAAGGGTATGGGAGAATTAAGATAGTGGAAGACAAGACACCACAGACTTGGGGTTTGCATGAGGTGATTTTGATTTTTTTTTCTAAGATGAAAATGGGGAAGGAGATTGGTCATGTTCTTTCAAAACTTTTCTTATTGAGGAGTGCCATAGAATTAGTTTGATTCTTCCCATCACTACATCATACAAGAGATATGACAAGCTAATCAACATAGTTAAGATAGGGAAAATTGTGTTTGATTGTGATTAATACAATAAGGATTTCCAACATTTCCATGGAGTAATGCAATTTGGGGTTGTAGGTGTCATGGTGTTTTCTAATCATGGTAATTTGTTAAAAAATTGCAAGGAATATTTTCTATTGTCAAGGGGGGTACAATGACACAATCTATTCATATTGACTGACTACATAAAGGCCAATTTTCAAAATAAGGGATAAAGGCAACTACTGCTTAGAAAAAAATAAATGAAAATTAAAATGACAAAAAGAAAAATGTTAAAAAGGAAAGATAGGGGGTGGAGTTGTTATGAACCACCCACCTCCATCCCAGACTTAGAATGTTTCTCATACTGAGAAAATCCCAAGCTGAGTTGGAGGGAAGAAGATCACTGCAGTAGAGGGTTGCAGTAGTAACTCCCCCAATGTGGAGAGTTGGGGTTAGGGTAATCTTGATGGCCCCCTTACTCCTCATAGGAAGGTTAGTTGGGGGCATAGTGGCCAAAATCCACATGTTGGTGTTCCTGGGATCACTGCATGAGGTACATGTGATTAAGTTGGTGGCCCTAGTGCTGTTTCTCATGCTAGATCTCATAAAGATGTTGCTGGACCTTGGAGAACCCATAGGGCCCATCAGGGCATGCATCATTGCCTCCTGGTACATAGTTGTGGTGGATGAGGGCCTATCATCTTGTCATTTACTTCGATAGGTACACTACATCAATGTGCAGTAGGCTTAGGGATGACATCCTTTGGGATAGGGTTTTAGAGATTGAACCATTGGACATGCGATGATAGATTGGAAAGGTCATAGGTGAGGTCCTCCACAACAAACTAGGCATGTCGTGGAAGTTCCAAATGGACATTTGAATCCCTAGAGACAAGGTAATATATACCTATGGCCCCCTTGACGAATGTTGTGGCTGGATTCAAGGTAAGGGATATCAATTAGATGTTGGTGTCCTTTGAGTGGATGTGCCTGGAAAGGGATGTGGGCGGAGCCAATCAATGTGTAAATGGTGGTGGTGTAGTGGCCGACACTGAAGGTGGAGGTGGTGCTACATTAGGTCGAAATGTTGATATGCTCCAATATGGCATCACCCCATTTGTTTTAATAAATTTTTAATATCATGTTTAATTTGTTAGAGGAAAGGAAGAATTGAAATTCCCTTTGGTTTTCCATGAGATCACCAGGGAGACATGAACTATTGACAAGGAATCCTTTTAGAGTTTTATTATTGTCATGAAATATAATTTTAAACTTTGTTATGATGAAGTATGTCTACTTTAATTTTTGTCATTATATAAAAATCACTTTATTTCTATGAGATAGAAAACTTACACCGTAAAAAATGGCATACAACTGAGCTACCACTCATGCACAATTGTCCCTCTTTGCATGGATGCAATCTAATCACCACTGCTGTAGCGTTCTGGGTGCTGACCTCCCTGGATCCGAGGGCACCATCTCAAGGATTCCCCTCGCTGCTGTAGGTAGTGCTCTCCCTCAATCCCAACCTCCTACTAGCAGGGGGTGTACACTCCCTCTTCATCACTGAGTTACCCACACATGCCCGACAAGAAGATAGCATCTCCTATTCTGTCTTTCGAGAAACAACCTTCATCCATACCACCCTCCTTCTTCTCCTTCTCACAAAGCTTATTGTTGCTTCCATGGAGAGACCAACCATCATGCTATTATCTGGTGGTCCATGGTTCCTAATTGATACTCTGGTTGTATATACATTTGATGTGAGGAAATCAATGCCATGATTTTTGTAGATGAGTGTTTGGGTGGTACCTTCATCAACATTGATAAATGGCTAGATCTCATCAATGCATTTTAGTGAACAACAATCCAACTTGGTATTAAAATAGGTTAATAGTGAGCACATTAGACTTAGTCCCACCTTAGATGATGTGAGCCAGCTTCTTACACACACTAACCTTCATTTTGTCAACCCTGTATCCTTGATCAACCTAGAAATGCATGAAGAAGAATTTGTGATGGTGCCTTGGGTGTTGCTGAAGATTGTGCAACTAAGAATCCTATGAAGGTAGAAGATAACAAGATTATGGAAGATGGATGCTTTATGACTAGAAGGTAAAGATGGGGGCATCCTGTTAAGATTGGCCCATAACTTGTCGGGGTCATATCAATTGTTATAGGAGGTGTGATATCTCATCATGCATTTGGAGAGATAATCAAAATTACCTTCGTCGATGACAAGAGAAGTGAGCTATTATGTGTAGATTCCTATATCTTCCTTGAAGATGTGGGTCCAAAACCTTGAGTCCCCTTATGATCTATGGAGACGTTAGATGGTAGAAAGAAATTCTAGAGTGAGATTACAGAAGACTGAGATGATCCTATAGGGGAAGTTGATGAGGTAGTTGTTTTGCATCTTAGATTACGAGGGTGTCAAGGTCTCGCCACATGCCCACCAAGGAAGTATGATGCTAATGGAGTACATCAAATTGAATCTCTCCTGATGGACATGATTAATGAACTGTATGTAGTTTTCTAGATGAGGGATAATGTGTGGTGGAGTCTGGGTCATAGCGGGGAGCTTGTCTAGCCTCTATTTCATAGATGACCTCTTCCACTCCATCGAGATCGTGAAGCATTTCTTCAGTGATGTCTAGGGATGACTTGTATGTGGGCTCCTATATGTGGATGTCTAATCCTGACATAGAGTGTTGAAGGGGTTCGTAGTGGGGAAAGTGCTTCTTGGTGAGGGATTTTCCCCTATGGAGGTGGCTGAACAGACCACTACATTAGCCTTCCTAAGAAATTATGTGGCTGATCTGGGAAGAGAATTGCCTGATTCATTAGTGAGTCGATCGACTCACGGTGGTTCTAGGGGATCGATTGATACATGTGAGACAATCGACCTACTTGATGATTCTCAAGGTTCGCCTGGCATGAAGATGGTGTGGAATTTTTAGGGTTGATCATTTGGGTGGATGAAATGATCAGCTCGCTTGGTCTGTAAAGGAAGTCATTGGACACGAATCACCCCGTTGGTGGATGAGTCGACTGATTTTCCTAGAGAAGGTAGTGGTCCGAGCTTTCCAGTAAAGAGGAAAAAGGAGGGGGATGGTGGGGGTTGCAGATCATCTGGTTCCTACAGATTCAGCCCAGAGGTAGGTTTGTTGTCACGACAAAGGAAGGAAAAGGGAGGTAGAGCAGGTGAGCTGGCTACATATTTCTTAGTTTGTCGGAGTTTCTAGGTAGCCTACTGATGTATCACTAGAGAGTTGGAGGGGATGAGCAGTCGGGAGGGGCAATTCTTGGGTGGGAGATGTTTGAGTCGAACCCCTCCTAGGCTTAGTTATATAGGGCGTCATCGACATGTGAGTCAAGAAACTCGCCCGAGTGGGTCGCGCCCAATTTGATCACCGTGGGGGTGAGTCAAAATGATTTTTTTTTAATTTCACATTAGCCTTTTTAAAGCATGAGTCTATCAACTCACTAATTGAATAAGACAATTCATCCATCACTGGGGTGAGCTGAAATGTTTGAATTTTAAATCCAATGCCAACATGGATCAATAAGTAGAGATACCAACTGATCGACTCACTATTTTTTAAATCTAAACTAGCAACCTATAATAAAAGAAAGGTTATCTATGAATTGCAATTAACTAATAAAATTAGATGAATATAAAAAGGAAAAATATGTTAGGTTGCCTCTCAACAAGTGCTTGGTTTTATGTCATAGGCCCGACATGTGCAATTTATGGAGCTAATTTCGGCTCAGGGTTGGGCAGCTGTGGTGAATCCTTCAATTCTAAGTCTTCAAGAATGGGAAGGAAATGTGTGCCAGATACCACAAAATACTCAATAGTATATACCATTTTAGCCCATGCCCATTAACTTTGAGCTCACCCTGCCATTTATCTTAGAGGAGAAAAGTGCCATTTGGATAGGCATGCTTGAAAAGGTAGGGGCCATACAATCGGATTTGAATTTTCTAGGGAAAAGCCTCAACTTGGAATTGTATACTAAGACCTAGTCACCCTCCTAGATATCTTTCCACCTAATATGGTCATCATAGTATAATTTGGTTCTATCCTTGTATATTCGGGGCGTTCTCATAGGTTGTCATCCTACACTCTTCTAACTCTTGCATTTGAAGAAAATGATTTTCACCTACTGCAAAATGTTTAGTTGTTCTAAGCCTTAGGTTATGTGGTCACCTTCCCCAAGACTAACACTCAATGAACAAGAGATCAACTCGTTTCAAATATCTGATTATCCAAACAAGATACCATATAAAGAATAAAATCATACAGAAGTTGATCTAATTACAATATCTCTATGGGGATACTCCTCACTCCCCAATATAGGGACTACTCATGATCCATAACGATTGAAGAATGAGCAAAGGAAGGAATAAGGGAGGCCATAGACTAGAAGAGAAAGAATCTAAGAAGGACTTTGGCTGGTGACTGTGAAATGGCCTCCATTCTTAGATTTTTTTCCCAATAAGAAGACCAAGAACAAAAAAGAAGAAGAAATAGAAAACTTTAAAACTAAATGCTAATTTTATTGAAGAACAAGATGGAGTACACATGCAAGAATTTAAAAAATTGCAAGTACAAAAGATTGGATCCCTTCTCTTATGGATTCCCCCCTCCTTTAGGAAGGATGGGTGGAAACCCTTGATAGAGATGGATCTACCCTTTTATTCCTTACAAATTTTGATTGTCAAAAATTCCTAGAAATTAGGGGAAAATTGATAAGAATTCCAGAAAAAGAGGAAGAATGAATGATTTCACAATTTATTCCTAGTTCTATGAAGAAAAGTAATAAAATGTTTGAATTAATTATCCTAAAATATGTAATTAAAGTGGATGAATATGAATTCATCGGGTACATATATGTGAAAGGGAAATGAATTCAAACAAACTCGAGTGAATGTAGTCAAATTCACTCCTTTAATTTGTGAAAATGGATTGGAATGGACCATTGAAAGTTGGATGTCTAGTTGTGTTATTTGGAAAACTAATTTGACCAAATTTGGTTGAATTCAACCAAATTCATTCCTTTGATTTGCAATAATGGACTGCACTAGACCATCAGAAGGCACCCCATAGGAAGATGGATATTGGAAGACGTTCCATAGAAAGACATGCCATTGGTAGGATCATTTGGAAGGAACCGTCAGAAGATGAGTCTTTGGAACTAGCCATTGCTTAGTGATCCATCAAAAGGTGGACCTTTAGAATGTGGACCATCAAAAGACGGACCATCATCAGGTGCACGTCCAGTTTTTTTCTGAGTAAAGAAGACCTGGAGGTGGGTGGAAACAAATTTGACCAAATTCGGTTCAATTCTACCAAATTCATTTCTTCAATTTGCAGTTCTGGAAGTGCTACTTCGGGTGGTTTGCTGGCCTTTCTTTTTGAACTTCATATCATACCATCATAAGACATTCTATTAGAAGTGTACATCGGAAGGAACCATTGGAAGAGGATCTTTGGGAGCATCCTTCAGTTGATGCCACTAGAAATCACAATCAGAAGATGGTCTTTCAAATATTTTACAAAGAAAACAAGTCAATCGAGCGCCGATGTGTAATGATGCATAAAGGAAAGAATGAATTTGACTAAATTCATGGGAAATTGACCAAATTCATCGGGCGGAATTAGGAGGATTGATGACATCTTCATTTCAGTTCTTACAAGTCTAAAAATTGTCTAGTTGAGAAATTGTATCTTCAAAAAGGGATAAATTACAAAAAGCTAAGTATCAAGTGTTATTTTGGGCATATCAAGGATAATACATGTACCAAGTTATATTCAAATACTTAGCATAAATGCTTAAATTTGGGTGTTATAGACCCCACCAATCTTAAATGTTGTTTGTCCTCAAGCAAGACTTAAACTCAAAGAATAAAAATAACATCCAAATTAAACTTGGAGATAAATGTTAAGGTAAAGAACAATAGTTTTAAAACAACCAATCTACTAATCCATGCTATTTCAAAAAAAAACTACTACCATTCCAACAAAACCTTTCTTAAGAAAGATAAAAAAGATTCCATGCAAGTTTAAATGAATTCACTGTAACCCGTCTAACTCATGGGGGATTCAATCATGAAATTGAGCGTCAAGGTGTTGTCACTTTATGGATCAGGCAAGCGATTAAGGTGAGTGATGAGTTGTCATCAAGTATTCATGTAGACCGATCATGTACAACACACCTCCCACATATTCGAGTCCTAAAAAGCAACAAAACAAACAGACTCTAATGACTTGTGAGGATCCGGTATACATTAGGTTGGATCATGTGACGAGAAAGAGTCCCTACAGTCCAACCCATTTGGATCAAAGTAATGATATGACCTCCTCATATCGTGCTCAAACCAACCCTACTACTGGGATGATCTCATAGGTCTCCTAAGGATTTCCAAAGACTCTATAATGAGCTTTAGGGGTGGCAATACCATGCACGACCTATCTGCGTTCATGAGCACAGTCATACACCCGTTGGGAACCATCCTCAACTCTCTTTAAAGAGAAAATAAACACTCATATTTTTATTCACACTCATGATTGTATTCTCTGCATTCTAATTTATAGGCCTGGGTGTAGAGCTATCTTGATGATTTTGGGACTTTCAGGAGGCCAAGCCTCTTTTGTACATTTTTAATTTTCATCTTTTTGATTCAATCTAATGTGAGAGGCCAAAGACCATCAAAGGAAAATACTCCAACTTATTTATGACTCAAAAAATCATCATTAACCTACTTGATACTTGTGTGAAAAATTGTAATTATGATTCATGGATCCTTAGAGTAATGTTGGATTTGTGAAAAATGTAGTTCAAAGTTTTGATCGAACTTTAGCTCTTTCTGATGGTCCCAAATGTTGGCTTTGTCAATGACAACATAGATCAAGGGAACAATGTTTTAGAATATGAAAAATTTTCATGACCTTATATTGATCTTCAAACTTTAAGAAAGAGTCAATGAGCTAATAAAAGTAAGAGATCAATCAATTAAGATGAAAATTGGGAAATCAAGTACATGGATAAGCATCTGCTATAGTTTAAGGCCCCTGACCTAGATTAAATGATAATTTGTGCTTACCTTGCTTAATAAGATGCCTAGAACTTTAATTTAATCCTTTGAGGTGTTTTTTTATAATGTGACACACTTATGTTTCAAGTTTGGTCCTATTTGAATGTTGTTTGATCTATGTTTGCTTAATTTGGACCAAAATTGCAATTTACCCAAGTTGAGGGGTCAACTTGCAATTTTTCACATTTTGAGTGTGCCCTTAGTTCTCTAGCATCACAAGATAGAGAATTATTCAATGGGGTGCCTTGTGGGACCTTGATTGAGGAGGTGTCATCATATGGTATTCTAGGGCTAATAGGGTTTGCTTAATATGGTGACTATGCTAGGGTTTGTTGTTATGACCACGTTACAATTTTTGTGAGGGTTGCAACCAAAACACACACTTGTGTAGCGTTTTCTTGATCGAGACAACCTAAAGGTGAGGATGGTCTAGATAGTTTGTCCTCTAGTGTCTCGACCATATGTATATGTAACCTAGGGTTTTGACCTTGAAGTGTCTCGATCGAGACAAGTTGATGGAGGGTCTCGAAAGAGACTAGAGGGTAAGTGACGTAGTCGACTATGAAATCTTTTCTGGATAAACATTAACATTTTTTATTTTGCATGTGAGAGAAGAAAGATTATTTCCTTGAAGGGCATGTGTTCATTGACGGTCTATTATGTTGACACGTAATAAAAAAACTCTACTTCCCTCCTCCTTGGGTATATATCCCTGCTCTTCACACAGGAGCAACCTTTCATATCTACACTCTTTCTCCTTACTTTGGATCATCCTTGGAACTTAAGGATTAATGAAGATCAGATCTTGAATATAAGGTGGCCGATCCATGTTGCATGTTGAAGATCTTGTGCTAGATCAACAACTTGATGGCGATATTATTAGTGATTACTCTTTTGGTAAGTTATCTTCTCCTTTGGATCACATTTTCCCTTCTAAAATATCCTTATTCTTCCTCCTTGGCCATGGACCATCCATGGTGTTTTTTCTTGGAGATATGTTCCTCACAAGGGTCATAGTTCATGTTATACCAAGATGGTACCCTAGTGAGAGGAAGTTCCTTCTCTTTTCTCTCTTCTTCCTTTGATTCGGCCAGGGGTTTTCTTGCCCTTTTTTGGAGAAATTTCTTCATCATGGTGTTTCTCTTTTAATGTGATCCTTTGGCCGAAGCTTGATGCTTGGTTGGAGATCTTGGGGGGTCGACTCTCCAAAACATGTGGGTTATATAACTTTTCCCGCCTCTATTATTGACATCTTAAACTTGATCATATGTTGTTGTTCTACTTATTCAAAATGTGTTCTTGATGATGGAAGAAATAATATGTTTAGGGTTTAGTTTATGGAGTAGTCTTGAAGAGATTATCTTACTTATAAACCCTAAAAGCTATGTACTTGATTCATAGTAAATTGAAGATTGATGTGTAATGTTTGGGTCATCATATATGGAACGATGCTAGTTTCTATATGGTTCATTTGTACTCAAATAATAGGAAGTTCTTGGTCTATCTATATGCAATAGAATCTTGTTTTTCTATCTCTATACACAGCCTTTTGATTATATTACATGAGCATGTTCTAGGCATTGCACGTGTTGCGAGCGAGAAAAAGCACTACATGAGTCACGGGCTGCAACACATACACCTTCCCCGTGTTGCAGGTTGAGTGAGCAATATTGATACACATAGTATGTCCATGGACACTAATTTGTGTAATGGATTACAATTGATGGATTTCATTTGATTAAATGATTATAAATGACTAAACATTAATGATGATGCTTAATCCTAGTTCTCTCCAAAATGTGGGAGATGATGGAGTTAGGGTTAGAGGTTGAATGGCATTATGAAACCCTAATTGACAAAGTATGAACCTTAATACTAATCATGTAATAATGTGATACATGTGCTCACTCTAATTGAAGATTTATATCTTATGATAGTGTGTCCTGTCTCCTAGTTATGTAATCCTAAGCTTGCAGGTGAGGTGAAAGGCATATCCATGTGAGTGTTATGGTGAACCTTATATAATAATACAATGTAGTGATTATGAGCATTATTGTGATATAGCGTGTTATCGATTGTGTAGGCATTATATGAATGGGTCTAATGTCCTAATAAGTTCCTTGTGTATAATTTGAAGTGAAATCCTCTAGAGACGTGATTAAGGGATTGACATCCCATAACAATTTGATAGTGTTAATGACATTGTGAGAAGCAATAATACAAGTTTGATGTAATGATGAGACACCTTGTTGATAGTAGGTCTCAACACCATGTTAGTGCATGGTTATTATACTTTTTATTGTTGCATGGTACTAATACATGCATGACATCATACAATGGTACACTTACATATGTAATAATGATGATACTTCGTGTTGAAGATATCATGACCAAAACATGATCAACTAATGATGATAAACCCTGATTTGTCTCCAAGAAAGTAGGAGATAGCATATCTAGGGTTTGTTACTACAATCATGATGCAAACTCCAAATGTCTATGTGAGTAAACCCTAACTCTATTCCTAGGATATGATATACTTATTGAACAAGCATACATGAATAACATATGAGTATACTTCCTCTCTCTTCTACTTGCATGGTTCTAACTTGTAGGTTAATTGAGTGTTATAACTTGTGTACTATGAATCTGATAAAATGATACTAGATGATGGCCATGAGCTTTAATGAAGTGAACTAGAATTTTTAATTATGTGAATGTACACACTTAGTTATAATTTATAGTTCTTAACCTAATACATTCCAAATTTATGGGAGGTAATGTAACTAGAGATTCATAATTAAATAATGTCATGGAATCTTATGTAGCTAAGCATGAATATCTAACCCTAAATTGAGGGAACATATGATGCATTGCTTGCTTTGCCTAAAGTGTTTAATATGTTGGAAAATAATAAGTACACTCTCTCTAATTGTATAATGTTAATCTTGCAGGTGATAGTTATATGTCAAATAAGAGATGATGTGATGGTTATCAAAGATAATGATTGCTATGGTGTATATGTGATGTGATGCAAGTGATGCTTATATACCTAATGAGGTATGATGAGATAATAATGAGTTACAAAAACAATGTGATTGGTCTTATGACCAGTGAAGGTTTGATGCCTAGTGTGAGGTTTTATCCTCCAGTGATGAGATAAGGGATTATTATCCCCAGTGATGTCAAAATAATGATCAACCTGGTATGGCAGTGTTAACATGTGATGATGTTGATGGCCTTATTTAAGGAGGTGTGACAATGTTGCTCTAGAATGATGTGACAAGTTCACACCTTATACATTTTATATTTTTTGGATTTGTTTCATAGTTATGCTTACTAGATTGAATTAGGGTTTTGTATGTCCACTTGTATGATGGATCCTTAATTCTTTCAATTGGCATAACCAATAAAGTGAAACCTTAATCATGTAGATTCCTTATACCATATATCCATCTTCAACATCATTTTTAGCTATATGGTAAACGGAGTAATTCCAATGGGAAACTAGGAGTGCATATTGTTGAATGTGTGGGGTATCAATGGAGGTATCTCCTTATATCCTTAAATTGATGAAATAATGATATGATGTTTTCTTATAGAACAACCGTGTGTGAGCTCTCTCTCTAGCGTTGTGCCATGTACCAAGGAAGGCTAGTTGTTTTATAGGACCATAGCTTTATTTATGAGTTGCTCTCTTTACAGGAATATAGCTTTGTCTATAAGTTGTTGTATTTGTAGTTTGACTATATGTCACTATGTTGTAGACTCACATTGACTGAGTAGTGTTGGTGATGATCATGGAGCCTAGATCTTCCATTGATCTTGTATGGTACTGATTTCGACTTAGTAGTGGTCAGTTGGATTTGAGTGGTATGCCTCAAATCCTCAGGGCATAATAATCAAAGATGTAATACAACCATATATTGTTATTAGTTAGGGTTATATACAAATAGCATTGGATGGCCCCCTTGCTGGGTTTCTTATACTATTTGTTTTATAACAATTATACATTTTCTTCATATTCCCTCTTAAAGCATAAGATGATCTATTGTTTAGGGTAGATGCCTAAATTGCTTAATGTGGTAATTTCCCCACTTATATCATTGAGCTAAATCTGCTTATTTGTTAACAGTATAAAGTTCCTATTTTAGTTATTCGTTCTTATAATAGATGTTGGCAGAGAGTTATATCTCTCTCTGGGACGAGGGTTTCACATCTTTGTAGGTGGATGTTCACGATGAGATAGATCTTGTGTGGATGGGACTAATAACAAAAGGAGTTGTAGCTGTTGAATCATGGATACACAACTAGTATCTAGTAATAGAGTCCTAAGTATCGTCCCTGTACACTCAGATCCTTGGGGTGTTTTGTGAATATTGTACATCATTTTGAGTTTTTGACAATATGCCATAGTGGTATAGACATGTTTTTTATACATGAGAAGATGATTATATGTAACAGGTGGTGGTAGATAGCCAGTGAACAATGTTTTGTAATGTTCTTGATATGAATGAAATACAAGTGGCAATAGTTTATGGCTTCAATTGTGATTTGTTCAACTAGAAGTCTCATTATGAGTAATTTACCATGTTTTATACTAATACGGATATTAGTGATAATTCCACACTTTGTTTTGAGTAATCCAGCTTTGTGTGGTAAGGGGTGTCACATTTGGTGGTATCTGAGCTATAGGTTCTCTGATTCTATAGGAACACTAGGACTAGGATTAGGATGGTATTTAAGTTAAAAACATGATATAAACTATGGTGCATACTTCCTAACCTTAGTACTTGGGTGCCCTAGCTAGGTATTCAAATGCTGAAGGATAGGTAAGTATGGAACACTTAGCTTGATTTCTTTCTGATTACTCTGATCAATAAGTAATTTTGAAACAATCTAAAGAGCATAATAGATCAGGAAACATGATGTTAATACCTCCATCTTACCCTAAAGATGATGATAACTACATTATAATATACATAAACATTAAATGTTTGGTGATTAAAAGAGAGAGATATGACACCATGAGACATAAACATGAGCACAAGTAAGCTATGAGAGTTCTTGAAGATGCAATTTCAAGAAATTTATGAAGTGAGAGATAAATAAATCTGTACCAATGAAGTAAGTCAAGGTGTAAAAGTCATGTATAATGGAGAGAACTCCTGAGATAAGTATGAAGTGAAGAGACATATAAGAATAAATAAAGAATGAGTAAAGTGAAACTTGAGTTAATCTTAGACCAACCTATGTGTGTAAGAAAGTGTAAGGTGCAATCTTAATGATGCGTGAAAGAAAATAAAGGATACAATCCATGCCCAATAAAAAACATGTAGAAAAATAATGATCTACCTCTTGATATAGAGTTGTAATAGACAAAACACATGGGGAAATACATGAAAATGATGAACAATTATTAAAGGAGTAACGATATGTGTTCATCTTTATAATTAATATGTTGATGGAAAGGAAACCAAGATGAAACATGTTAAATTGACACATGAGTAGGCATAAACCTGTGTGATAACAAAGGGGGTTGGGTAACCCCTTCTCCTTGCTAGTAATCCTTGGGTGGTGTTGTGGAGATAAGGGAAGTGTATTCCCTTTGTGAACTTCCTTTCCAAGAATATGACATTAAGTGAGTCTTATTTCCCCTGATGTGCATGGTTTTAATGTGACCTTGAGTTGAATACTTTGAAAAGTATCAGTTGGTCTTAGACTTTAGTTCCAAAGTAGCGTTGTCTGTAAATAACAATGTTTCATGAATCTTCCAAGATGATAGGAAGATTCTTCTGATGTGTTTAGTATCAATAGCGATGGCTGAAAAGCTGATGGGACTAGAATATGATTTTTTTTAGCACATGTGATGGATATCGAGGTGAGGAATCCTAGAACCCAAGAGGTTCCGGTTGTATATAAGATCTAGGATATGTTTCTTTATGAGACCCTAAGTGTTTTGCTTCCTAGAAAGATTGACTCTAAGATCAATCTAGTTACTAGCGCCCAACCTATAGTATGGATACCATACATTAGGGGTTTATGCATCATATAGAATGATGTTGACGAGGAGGCAAATGTTAAATAGATAGTTGCAAGATCTACTTTGGAAAAGAGTTATATAATATTCTGTGAAACATCAAGTAATGGTTTGGGTTACAGATACCTTGATTATAAAATCTTTCTTGTCAACATTTGCTAAGCAGACATAATTGTATTATTCAGTGTGCCCTAAAGATGACATGAACCAATGGTGATTTTAGGCTCAACATCCAAAGATGTTCAATGATGGTAGTATTGACCCCATCAGTTAATGGTAACATGATGCTCGAAAACTGATAGTGGTTCAGGTTACCACACGATGGTGTGACTTGGTATTATGAGTTGCAATAATTAAATCCCTAAACTAATGGTTTCTTTAGTTATATGATCTAGGGGTTAAACCTACATATCAACCGAAAGTTTTGAAATGTTAAAACGAATCCAATAGTTTTGAATGAATGGTATAACATCCAATGGTTTATAAAAAACCCTATAGTATACAATTTTGGTTCTAATAATGAGAATTTGATGGTTAATACCCTTAAACTTGTAGTCTTACCTTTTCCCTCAGATAAATATGATAAACTCCCATATTTGTGGATCGTACCTTGTGATATTGCAAGACTGAGAAGGTGACTTACAAGTTAAAGTCATCATCTAAGTTGTACAAGGTATGTATAGTGTTTCTATGTTGAGGAAGTATTATTTAACAAAGAGTTGACTCTACTACCGGTAGCGGTAGAGATAGTTGAGGGGTGTCCTATGTGGTAAATCCTATGTTAATCTGGGATAAATAGTGTTTGTTAACGTTTTATGACATCACTGTGGCTTAGAGGAGGATATGTGTGAGTTTGAAGATGTAACATCCCAGGATTTGAGGCCTTGGATAAAACACTCTGAAAAGGAATGATTGGACTACCCATATCACCAAGGTGCTCCTCCTTTTCCGGGAGCCCATCACTAAAGAACTCCATAGTTAAGCGTGCTCAGCTTGGAGTAGTACTAGGATGGGTGACCAGTCAGGAAGTTGACCCTGGCTTGCACGTGAATGTCATGTTCTCTAGCATTGTGCCATGTTCCAAGACATGCTAGTTGTTTTACATAGCATTGATTATGAGTTGTTGTCTTTACAGGACTATAGCTATGGCTATAAGTTGTTCTCTTTGCAGTTTGACTATGTGTTCCTATGTTGTAGACTCACATTGGTCGAGTAGTGCTGGTGATGATAATGAAACATGACTCTTCCATTGATCTTTTATGGTAATGATTTTGACTTAGTAGTGGTCAGTTGGATTTGAGTGGTATGCCTCAAATCCTCAGGGATAATAATTAAAGATGTAACACAATCATGTAGCGTTATTACTTAGGGTTATATATGAATAACATTGCATGACTCCCTAGTTGTTTTTCTTATACTATTTATTTTATAATAGTTATACATTTGCTTCATGTTCCCTTCTAAAGTATAACATGATCTACTATTTAGGGTTGATGCCTAAATTGCTTAAACTGTGATAATTGCCCTGCTTATATCATTGAGCTGAATTTGCTTATCTGTTAATGTTTAAAAAGTTCATGTTTTAGTTATTTGTGCTTATAATAGATGTTGCGGAGAGTTATATCTCTCACTGGGATGTTTAATCTCACCTCATGGGTTTTACGTCTTTTTAGGTGGACGTGCATGATGAGATAGAGTTTGTGTCGTTGGGACTAACAACAAAAGGAGTTGTAGATGTTGGATCATGGGTATACAACTAGTGTCTAGTAATAGAGTCCTATATATCATCCCTTTACACTCAGATCCTTGGGGGTGTATTGCAAATATTGTACATCCAATTGAGCTTTTGGGTGTATGCCATAGTGGTATAAACATGTTTTGTATACATGAGCAGATGATTATATTTAATAGGTGGTGGCTAGATTGCTAGTGAACAATGTTGTGTAATACTTTTGATATGAATGAAATACAACTGGCAGTAGTTTATGGCTTCAATTGTGAGTTGTTCACTGGAAATCCTGTTATGAGATCAATTTTAATTTACCATGTTTTGTGTTAATATTAATATTAGTGATAATTCCACACTTTGTTTTGAGTAATCCATCTTTGTGTGAAAAAGGGTGTCACATAGGATTCACCTCTTATAGACTTAATTACAAAGATACAAATTAAGTGACAAAGTCTTAAGAAGCAATAAATATAGGTTAATGAGTTGAAAATTTTAAAATTTATACTAAATGAAGGAGAAAAATGCATGAATGAAAAATGAAGAGATAGAAGGGAAAATAGCACTACCATTCCAAGCTTAAAACTTTTCTCATCCTCGAGCAAGATCTAAACTTAGGATAGTAGGGAATGGATGCATGGATGTAAAAGAAAGAAATTCATTGAAGTCCTAAATTATGCATGCATGCAAGGATATAGTTAAGTAGTTAGAGGGAAGAAATTATATGTGCAAGAACTTAAAAACATAATTTATTTTAATAGTAAATGAAAATAAGAGCAAGGTAAGAGAGAGGGGGTGGGAGCCCCATGATACCAACACTAGGATCCCAAATCCTAAGTTTTGGACCAGTGTCTTGTTGATGGCCATCATATTAGGAGTAAAATAGGCGCAGATGTGGGCCATTCTGAGTCTGAGGAAAAGGAATAAAATATGGTGACTTGGTGAAGTTATCTCTGTGCTGGAACTTATTTGAAATACACTAAAATGATTTTTTGGGTAGAGAATCCTCAAGGTACTCATCTAGGTATTAGTATGTATAGGTGGGCCCTAGGATGTTGAGATATGATGAGATGGAGGGAAGAGGTTGCAAATCTTCAAGAGGACTCCTCTCTTTTATCTCCATACTTGAACTTTGCATTGGATTCCTTAAAGGGTCTTCATCAAAAATATAGATCATCCAATCATTACTTGTGTAGGGGAAAGCCTTAGGTGAATCTAGTCATGCACCCTTCACCCCAAGCTTATCCTCAACTATGGGGGATGGTCTCTCCTCATGTTTTGTAGGCATGTTGTGATGGATTGTCCATCATGCTCCTTCGACACTGATCAACCCTTATAAAGGTATGGTAGAGAATGTCAGCTCATCTGGCTCCAGTTCATTTTCATTGTCAATATATTCACTTCACCATTTTAAACTATTGTATTCATCCTATTCAAAAAAATTATTCCACATAATAGTAGGTACTCTGCTTGAAACGAAGTGACAAGTCAAAACTTGATAGGTATCTCCTTGATTTGGAATAAAGGTTGAGTCAGGATGCTCAAATTGTCCATCTGGTTGTGAGGTTGTTTGGCTTCCCTGAGAAGGATGAAAAACATCATCAAACCATATATGTGTGTGTCATGTATCCTTAGATGGAATGAAGGGATTCCTTGTTCATAGGAGTCTTTACATAAAATCTAGGTGAGTCTAGATGGAAGCCCAAATAGGATGGTGAGATTAGTTCCACATTAGACCCAATGGAGTGGTTATGATGACTTAGTTCTTAATGATTGTACTTCAACACTTATAAGTGTGTGAAAACTGAATTGACTAGGCCATGAAGTTTCCTTTTACACACAACAACCTCATTTTGAAGCTGATGCATTTGAGTTGAAATATCTTCAATGTGAACCAATGTTGTTGTGTATTGTTGTTGAAGCTTCATTGAATCAAACTATTGTAATTGAATAGATCCTTGCTCAATAGTTTGAAGCATACTTCTACTATGGTCCTCGATCATGATATCTACTTGGAGCTGATGATTTTTCCCTTCAAGTAACTCCTAAAGCAGATTAGCTTGGTCCTGGAGATGAGGCAACAAGGTAGAGATAAGTGCATAAACACTTTCTCTCACTAGCACTACTTCTATAATATATTCTTCATCCCATGAGGAGGCAAGATTAAAGGTTGATTAGTATTCTTCACTCTTGAAGTGTTCACATATGATGATTTGTGGGGAGAATATAGCTCAATTAGTTGGAGTGGATTGCTTTCAATTATTTACCAAAAGTTGGGGCTCCAAAACATTTTGTGAGGATAGGTGGACAAGATATCTTGCTTTTCAAAAGCACGGTCCATGGCTAAAAAAGGGCAAGGAAATAAAGGAATAGTATGTCACTATGTATGAACACACGTCTGCAAAAATAAATAAGTGTTTTGCATATATGTACAAGCTTATGCTAACAAAACAAAATCTTTGGGCATGTAAATGTAGAAAAAATAACACCTCCTGCAACAACACTAGAAATTGATTTAGGTCCCAAGATGGCACTCTAGAAAATGGCGACACCATCCCAAAGATGGATCTGACTTTAAATATATAACTAGAAAACTTCAAGGACCCTTACAATTCAATACGTGGTCAAAGTAGATATATGAGGTCGAACGTAGGGAAGTGGACACATGTAGATGTCTAAGATTCTACTCTTGGTCAGTTAAGAAAAAATGAGAGTTTACATACGCAAGGAACTAGAATGAGTCTAAAAAATGATACAAAACAAGACAAAAATAAAATAAAGAAAATAGATCCCGTCGTATCTTACTAATATGCAGAAGAGTTCCTAGCTATGTAACCATAGGTTGGGTTGTATATGCACCTGTTCTCGAGCATAGACAACCCTCAAAAACCCTAGCAAGAAACTAACATTCAATCATAGTATGCATCATGATGCATTCTTCTGTAGGGTCATTTGACTCACTCTTGTGCAATGTGACTAAATCTCCATCAATGATAAAAAACCTCTTGAGGACAAGGGACCAATGCCCTTGAATATTCTGGATGCTCTCTCGGGTCAAGAATATCCCAAGACGTTAGTAGTAGTAGAGTATCTACATGGAACATAAGATATGGATGTGAACATATTTAGATGAATTTAGTCACATTAAGATGAATGCAATTGAATTCATTTGAATGTGGTCGAATTTATAGTACATGGTTAGATCTCTCTGATTGTGTTTCGAACATATCCTCCCTTGGACCTCCTCCTCTTAGATTTTGATCCAAACTACCTCGTCTACCCATTTTTACACAAGATCTCTTGATCTTGGTAGAAATAGAGGTTCAAGCAAGAAGGTTAATGAAAAAGTGAAGATAGAATAAAAACATGCTAGATCTAGAAGAAACTACTTGCTTAGGGTATAAGTACATAAACATGCCTAAAATATGCTATATAGGAAATAAGGAGCTCAACTAACCATGGACAAGCATAGTTGCCACCGCACAAACATGAAAATGCACCATTCGTACAGTAAAGAATAAGAATAGTAGAAGAAAGAGGTAGAAGAAGAGATTTTGCCCATGGAAGAAAGGTTGCTCTCACTCCCTGGACTTTGGATGGGCTGGATATCATCCTTGGGGTCGTCCTCTCTGATCTTGTAGACTCCTTGGCTTCCTTTCTCCTTGATTTCACCCCAACAATAGTTTGGATGGGTGTACGGAGGTGGAAATTGCTGGAAATGTTAGGATGTGGCTAAATGGTGGTGGAAATAGATGGAAGGTTGTTGATAGAGGTGGAAGATGATGGAAAATGATGGTGGATTGAGGAAAACCAAAGTGATGAGAGTAGGATGAGTTCTTTTTCCTTCTTGGGTCTTGGATCTCTATGAAAAGGCTCTAGGAACTAAAGGTCAGAGCTGCAAGCACTAAAAAAAGTCCAAACAAAATCCCTAGCTAGGTAGATAGGTTTTTTTTGTGGTAGGTGGTGTATATGAGTGGGAAATGAATTCAATAGAATTCGAGTGAATGTGGACAAATTCGCTCCTTCTATTTGTAGGAATGGACTATAAGGGACCATCAGATGGAGGACATTTAGTTGTCTTATAAGGAAATGAATTCGACCAAATTTGGTTGAATCTGACCGAATTCATTCCTTTGATTTGTGGAAATGGACTGGAGTGGACCATTGGAAGGCATAAAAGAAGTGCCATCAGTATGGACTTTCGGAAGGCACCATCAAAGATGAGCCTACGTAACCAAGTTTTATCTGGTGGACCATTGGTAGTTGGACCATTAGATGAAGGGCCATCAGAAGGCAGATGTCCATTTGTCTTGTAAGGAAAAAGACTAGATGTGGGTGTAAATGAATTCAAACAAATTTGGTGGAATTTGACTAAATTTGTTTCTTCGATTGGAGGTTGTGAAAGTGCTCCTTTCAGTGGTTTGCTGGCCTTTCCTTGTGACCTTCGGACCAGACCATCAAAAGTCAATCTGTCAGAAGTGCCCACCAAAAGGCACCATCAGAAGAGAACCTTTGGGATCATCCTTTCGTTGGTTCCATTGGAAATCACCATCTAAAGAAGGTCTTTCAACTATCTTACAAAGAAAAAGAGTTGATCGATCGCCAATGTGTACTGCTCCAAAAAGGAGTGGATTAATTCAACCAAATTTAGGGAATCCATTTGAATTTTTGGGTTGAATCTCGAGGATTGATGACATCTTCCTTTCAGGGCCTACAAGTCCCAAAATTGTCTAGTTGAGCAACGATATCGTTAAAAAGGGATAAATCACAAAAGGCTAAGTTTCTAGTGTTATTTTGGGCATATCACGGCTAATACAAACACAAAGCTATAGTTAAATACTTAGAATAAGAACCTAAATTTGGATACTATTAGATAGGAATATCTAGTATAGGCCCAACTTCTATCTCTTCTTCAGGTGTGATGACTTCAATATATGGTGTAGTGACCTACATCATTTTACTCCTTAGGCGATATTAAAGATAGGGGAGTGCATCATTTTCCTCTATCTCATATGTGTTGTCACTCTTCTTTTGGTTTAAATAGGATGATCTTTGTTCTTAGAAAACAATTTTTTGAACACCTTCTCCCTCGTCACTTATTTGGGAGGCTTTGGTGGGTTTTAAGGCTGATCATATGTGTAAACCTAGTTGATGGAGATAGAGCTCACATTCTCCCTTTGTGAACCTCAGTGTTGCATGGAATCATCACTTTGTTCCTTCAATTCATGTTGTGTGATTTTGCATAATAGTGGGTGCCTCATTTATGAACTTTGATGAAATCTCCTCACTATGTCCAATATTCTCAAACTATCATTGGTGGTCTTGACATGGTATATTTGAACCATTATTTCCTATCCAACTGGAATTTTTGTTGTTCCTTCACCCTGTATTGTATGATTTAGATTTAGATTGTTTGCTTCCCAATATAATTCACCTATTCCATACTAAATCATGAAGTACATGCAATGCAATCTACATTTTGGTGTAGACCATTACATAAGTCACACACCATCACCTATCAAACTAAACCCACATTAATGTGATTCAATGGCTTCGTAAGGTTGTCTAGATTTGCATTTAAAGATGAATTTGCCTCTATCTCACTTCTAGTATATTAAATGTTTATTTAGCTTGAAGATAGGTTCATGGACATGAGCTCAATAATATTCCTTCCTTTAATAGCATTCTTTGTCAAAACGTTTCCAATGATGACTACATCAATGGTTGAGGTTGTATCATAAGATAAATGGCATAGCATGTGCTCAAATGCATCCACCCTAACAAGTTGTGATGTGGAGACTAGTGAAGTAGTTCCTTTAACATCTCCCATTCATCAACCAATGTGTATAAGGGTTTTTGCTCAAAGCTAGAGATCATTTCCAAGATCTAACTCATCTTTGTGGGAGGAAAAAACTTATTTAGAAAAACTATTAGTAAGGTATTCTAGGTCTAGATAGACCCTTTCCCAATGCTTGTGTCCATGTCATTGCATGAGGTTGTAGTATTAAGGGGAAGAGTTAGACACATAGAATATTGTCCTGTACGTAAATATGGCATCAGGTAAGGTAGTGGAAACAACACATTTTACATGCCATATTCCCTAAAGACAGTAGATCGCGTCAAAAACTATGAGATGGAAATGATGGTTGTGAGGTTATACCTAGTCCTAGAGCAAGTTCAGGTACAATACCCTCATTGTAGAGTGCATCTTTATTCAAGTTCAACCTGGACATCTGTTACAACCTCGATTTTAGTTTATATGGTGGTAATTGCAATTATTTCACAAAAATATGCTAAGTTGTAAATTGCATGATTTATGATAAATCTATGAGTTTCTTTTACAACTTTTCCTTGTGCATGGTTTTTCGTGGACCCTTTGGTAATAATGGGTCCAAGATAATAAAAGAGGAAGAAAAGTTAAAAGAGAATAAGAATCGCATAAATCATATTGAAAATTGGAATAAAGGTGAAAATATAAGAAATAAATAGAGAATTGTGGACATGATCATAATAGATGGTGTTTCGAATTTCACATAGTTTCTTGAGATACAAGGAATCAAAATAAAGGAAAATAAGAGAGTAAGAGAGAGGAAATATGATTAAAATATGCTTCATTAAATAATAACTTGCACATGAATGAAAGACTATTTTACTTTTGAATTATGACCCCAAACTTGTCACACAAGTAGATTAATTTATTACTGACTTTCCCTCAAAATTTGAGATACAAAGGAGCCATGGTTTGAGAGTTATGAATTTTACAAATATTCTTAAAGTGAGAAGGATATCCTTTATTTCTAAGGGAATTATCTTATTTTCCTGGTTTTCTGTTTATGCGGGTAGCATGATAGCCATGTATCTGAGATCCAATGGAAGAGGTACCATCCCCTACCTTGAGTCTGACTAGGAATCTGGGAATCTGGGAGATAATTCTTCTCCACTTTCCTCGTGAATCAGTGCATCATCGGATCTGAAAGTTGGCCCACTGTCTTCGGGAGGCCACGAGGACTCAATCCATACTAGGATTGGGTGCCTTTTATTGTGGGAATAGGGTTTCCATATCATGGAACCTGAGACCCAACCCTATATAAGGAGGGGTGCTTTGCAACACCAACAATCAAAAAATTGCTTCTCGTGGAATCAGGATGACTAGGCGAGTGCTTTGGCATCATCAAATGGAAGAATCAACCAGTCCTATACCCCTGATGAGAGGTTGTTTCTGTCGGAGTAGGGTGGCGCCGTCTCAGTGCTAGCAGGGAGAGGATGAAGAAATTGAAGGATCCTTTGAGTTCGGGAGGATGCGACAGAAGTCCAAGAGGCCTTGGATCATGCGAAGGAGCTGTAGCAAGCCAAGTCAACAATCGAGTTGACTGGCTGCTCGTGCGGGGGGCTGAACCGAGGTTCAACATGACTGGGAGGGAAATTACTTCCCTTCCCTCACATTGCTGTTAAAAAGGTTAGCCTTTTTTGGTAATTTCATAGCCCATCCTTTTTTTAACGAGCGTGTTGCTTGCTAGCTCATTTTTAAATCTGATAATCCACGTGGCCGTTTTCGATTGGTAGAAAAAAGGATTATCTTATAAAATACGTAACTAATTGTGGAAATATCAGATGAAGACGGTCTATATATGAAAGTTGATAAAAAAAACATGAAGAATCCAATAAAAATGGAGTTGTAACCTGATTTTTCTTACAATTTAAAAAGTACACAAAGATACCACTTTTAATGTATTAAATTATGGTAAAACCCTATTTTGCTATGGAACTTGGATTTAATGGCTCTTTTGGGTTATTTTGAGTAATATTAACCTATTGAGAATAGAAGGAAGAGTTAAATTTGAAAAATGTTATTTTATGCTTGTTTTAGGGTTTTTATGCACATGATTATGTTTCGAAACCCTAATTTAGGAAAATATGGGTTTTAATGGTTTAATGTGAAAATGTAATTATACAACAGAGATGTTTTGATCTCAAACTTGTTTTAAGATTAAAAAACCCTTAATGAGGATAATTGGAATAATTAGGGTTTTTTTAAATAAGAAACCTATTTTAGGGTTGTTAGCCTAAAAAGGAAATAAAGTTCGATAAAGAAACCTAAGAAACCCTAATGAATCCTAAGGGGCTTGGAAGCCTTAGAAAGTATCCCCATGTCATTAGGAAGGTGTTTTGACATTAGGTAATCTATATGTTTCAGGAATTAAGGGTTGTATGCATTAAGGTGCTTGCTTGGATATCTTGTTGAATATGGATTCTTTTTCTCAATAAAAGTAATGTGGTTATGCTTATGGTTAAATCGCTTTAGTTTCATAGTGATTCCCGAAGTTTTATCGGTTTCTTGGAAATATTTGTTTGATTGTCTTTTATTTCATGCAACTATAAAGTGACTATGATTATCACCATAATTATATGTGCATGTCTAGCTCAGATCCTGGCCCTCCTCTATAGCTCTGATGATGATGAGATAGATGACCTAGTACATGGTCTACCCGTGAGGTAGGATCATCAAGTTATCATGAGTCGATGTGTTGGTATACGCTTGGGTAGGACCATATGACTCCACGACCCTATGTATTGATCTATATGTATGGTAGGATCATGGGGGTCAGTTGAGATCTACCATATGAGAGGTAGTATACATGTCCACTATAGGGACAACAAAGAGGTTAGTGTATGTAAGGATTGAGTAGTCATGTTTAAAATGTAAAGTTTGTTTGTTAAATCGTATTGCTTGCAATATGTTGTTACCATTAAATGCAAGATTTTTGGTCCCCCACATACCAATATAATTCGTTATACTCTACGATATTTTGTTTGTCGGCATTTTAGGTTACCAAGAAAATGGATATTACTTTAAAGTGACATTGATGGAATAAAGCTAAATAATGAATTTGAGGATTGTAGTTAGACAAGTTCTTTCTTGGGTAAAGACTTCCCCTTCCTATATTTTGCAAGGTATGAATAGAAATTTTTTATTCCTGTAAAAGTTTAGTTGTAGTAGAATTTATTAAGTGTTGATTATTTGCAAAACCACTGATCCTATTTTGGGATAATGCCTCTGACCTCTTAGTGTCCCTTAACAGGGAGTTACGGGGAGGTGGGGTCATTACATTTGGTATCAGAGCTATGATTTTCCATTTAATCTTCAATAATTATTAAATTTTGCAAACTCTTTAGAGCCCCAGGGAGTTATTAGATGATTTTTTGAGGATGGAGGTGTCTAGAAAAGGATCACGGTCTGGGGGCTGGTAATATTTTCCTCCTCCCCGCTAGTCGGTTAGCGAGGACTCCCAGATTATGTGTGAATGGCTGGCTGAAATCCAAAGGAATTAACTCAAAATAAGATACCTCTAGGTTTTCTCATCTATCTTCGTCCCTTCTTTACCTCTTATCTCTAGAGAAACATTAAGAGCTTATGGTTTTCTCTCTCTCCACCACCTCTTATTTTTGGGATTGCAAAGTGTTGAGAATTAAGGGATCCTCCACCAAACAATAAAATTCATGTAAATAAGAGGACATGGACATAAGTTAAAGCTTATATCTTTCAAGTTATAAATTTGTGCTTAAAAAGATTTTTAACTTGTATAGGACAACATGTCTCGTGTGAAGACCGTAGCTATCCCTAAGGCCACCGAGAACCCTTCTAGGGGTTGGCCTCCACGCAAAAGGAAGGGATCTTCTGAGAAACGGAAGAGGAACCATGGTGATGAGTCCTCAAAGAAGAGAAAGAGACCCGAGGGAGCCTCAGAAGAAGGCTCCGACCCTAAGCCAGTTCCCTTCGATAACCCAGAGATGGACCAGGAAGAGGAACACATGTCTGAAGATGAAGCCAAGTTTGAAGAGAACCCGACTGGTGGTCCAGCACCTGCAACGGTAGTTCACACCCGTGATGCCCTATGGATGGAACAACAGAAGAAGCTAACTGAGGTCATCAGTGCCCTGGCCCTCAGAGATATAGCCAGAGATGAAAATGGTGAATCACTTTCCATTTGTCCCTGACTTGGAGTCACCATCCTGGACTTTGCCAAGAAGAACATTGAGAAATTTTGGGGAGAGGATAAGACTGAAGTGGTCAACAAAGCAGATGCTTGGCTGATAGCGATTGAGAATGGTTTTTGCATGATAGAGGTGCAGTTGAACAACAAGGTTCCTTTTGCTACTCACCTCTTGGAAGGAGCAACCAAGATCTGGTGGGAGAACCACATCATGGGTCAAGATCTGAGTGTGGACCCAATGGCATGGACCAACTTCAGGACTATCTTCACAGCCAAATTCATTCCCACGTCAGCTAAGAAGGAGAAGGAAAGAGAGTTCACCAACCTGATCCAAGGTAGCTTATCCATCACAGACTTTGGCCGCACGTTTCACATTCTGGAGCATTTTGGGCACATGATGGATGAGGAAAGACAGGTGGACTATTTTCATAGAGTGTCTTCATCCTGCCATTAAACCTCATGTGTTGGCAAGTAAACCAAAAACCTTCACAGAAGCCTACAACACTTCCCTGGACATGGAAAGGACGGTGATGCCTACTCAGAACACACCCAAAGGATATTTGGGTTTCACTGAAGGTACCCAAGGCCAGAAGAATTATCATAAGAAAGGACAAGGGTGCAACCATACCAAGGGAAAGCATGAAGGTAAAGGAAAACCCCGTCATGAGAACAACTGGCTTAGGTGTCGCACCTACGGAAAATGGCATTTAGGTGAGTGTCGCTACAAGAAAAGGACGTGCTACCATTGCCAGCAAGAGGGACATCTTCAACCCAACTGCCCTCTGCCAGACCCGAGGGGGCCAGGCCCAATAGAAGCCCCACCTGTAGTAGCCCAACCTGTAGTTGCAGCCCCACCTGTTGGAGAAAGAAGACAAGCTCGAGTTTTTGCTATTGACAATGAGGAGGCTCAAGCTAATGCCAATCGGTTGATAGAGGGTAATAACCTTTAGAGTTTTCTTTTATGTTTTAAGAAAAGCATGTAATGGTCTAATGTCTGGTGAAAAACAATGTAGGCATGCTTGAAGTCATGGGGCACAATGTAAAAGCTTTATTTGACACTGGATCTACTAATACTTTTATTTCGATAAATCTTGCAACTATGCTTTGTTTGGATATCAAGGATTTAGGGTATATCTTGGATATCACAACCCCAAGTGGTCGGATCCTTACGTCCCTTTTGAAAACTCATGTGATTCCTGTTAAATATCGAGATCATGAGTTCCCTATGGATTTTGTCCTCCTTGACATGAATGACTTTGATGTGATCATTGGTATGGATTGGCTTTATACCTATAGGGAAAGTATTGACCGTAGGGAGAAGAAGGTCATCATAAAAGGACCAGGTCACCTGACGTTCATCATTAGGGGTAGGAAGGATGCCACCACCAGCCTATATGTGTCATCCTTAAAGGAAGAGTGGATGATGACCAAAGGTTGTCAAGCTTTCCTCACAGTGGTTACTGAGCTGGAGCCCAAGGTGCAATCCTTAGAGGAAATAGAGGTAGTCAGGGACTATACAAATATTTTCCTAGATGATTTTCCTGTGATCCCTTCTGAGAGAGAGGTAGAATTTTTGATAGAGCTTGCTCCCGGGAGAAACCCTATTTCAAGAGCACCTTATTGGATGGCCCCTGCTGAGTTGCTCAAGTTGAAGAAACAACTACAGGAACTGATAGAAAAGGGTTTTATCCACCCTAGCACTTCACCATGGGGAGCACCAGTTCTCTTTATGAAGAAGAAGGATGGTTCACTCAAAATGTGCATAGACTATCGGATGATCAACCAGGCTACCATTAAGAACAAAAACCCTTTACCCCAGATAGATGACATGTTTGACTAGTTGAAGTCAGCTCGAGTCTTTTCAAAGAGTGACCTGAGGTCAGGGTACCACCAGTTGTGAGTCAAAAGTGAGGACATCCCAAAAACCAATTTTAGAACCCGTTATGGCCACTACGAGTTTGTGATCATGCCTTTTGGGTTGTCCAATTCCCCGAGTCTGTTCATGAACCTCATGAACTGTGTGTTCCAACCCTTCCTTGACTCATTTGTCATAGTGTTCATAGATGACATCTTGGTTTATTCTGATAACCTAGAACAACATCGAGACCACCTGAGTAGAGTCCTTGATATCTTGACAAAGCAGAAGTTTTATGGGAAATTCTCAAAGTGCGAGTTTTGGATAGACTGTGTCATGTTCCTTGGATACATCATATCTGGAGGAACCATCTCAGTAGATCCAACCAAGGTGTTAGCTATTCGATATTGGCCAGCACCAAAGAATCCCTTAGAGATTCGCAACTTTCTGGGATTGACTGGATACTATCGATGCTTCATAAAGGGTTTCTTAAACACTGCATTGCCTCTTACCAAGCTCACCCAAAAGGATGAGAAGTTTGTGTGGTTGGACCTATGTGAAGCACGATTCCAAGAGATGAAGGAGAAGTTGACTACAACCCCAGTGTTGACTCTACCATCTGGTAACGAGGGTTTTATGATCTTCACTGATGCATCAAAGATGGGACTCAAATGTATGCTAGAGCAAGATAGACATGTTGTTGCCTATGCCTCCAAACAACTAAAACCCAATGAAGTAAATTATCCAACACATGATTTAGAGTTGGCTGTGATTATCCATGCCCTAAAGAATTGGCGACACTATCTATATGGAGCCACCTTTGAGATCTTCACCAACCATAAGAGCTTGAAGTATCTCCTAACTTAGAAGGACCTAAATCTATGACAGAGACGATGGATGGAATACATGAAGGACTATGATTTCATCAATTCCTATCACCCTAGAAAGGCAAATGTTGCAGATGATGCTCTTAGCTAAAAATAACACAAGTGTGCAACTGTCTTATCTAGCCAGTGGAGGAAGCTATAAGATATTGTGGAGTGGACTCCACAACTGTTAGAAGACCGAGTCCATATGGCTAATATATAGATTAAACTAAACCTATCAGATGAGTTGGTAGCTGCCCAGTTAGCCAGCCTAGAGCTTGATAAGATGAGAGGTTTGATGGAGAAACCTCAGACCCATCTCTCAATAGGAGTGGATGGAGGAATTCATTACATGAGTCGTATTTGGGTTCCTAAAGATTCACTATTGAGGGATTGTATCTTGCAAGAAGCTCATGGTTTGAAGTAAAAAGTACACCCTGGAACTACCAAAATGTTTAAGGACCTACAACGATACTTTTGGTGGCCCGAAATGAAAAGAGATATAGCAGCATATGTGGCCAGTTGTCTCACTTTCCAGATGGTGAAGGCTGAACACCAGCGACCTGGTAGATTACGACAGTCGATTGAAATTCCTGAGTGGAAATGGGAGTAGATCACCATAGACTTTATGATGGGTCTCCCCAAGACCAAGAAAGATCATGACTTAATATGGGTAGTGGTGGATCGCCTTACCAAGTCGGCACATTTCCTCACCCTAAAGACCACTGCCAAAGTGACAGACTTAGCTGAACTATACATCTGAGAGATTGTACGACTACATGGTGTTATGAGTTCGATCATTTCTAACTGCGATCTAAAGTTCACTTCCAAGCTGTGGAAGTAGGTACAAGAGGAACTTGGCACTAGACTAAAGTTCAATACAGCTTATCACCGCCAGACTAATGGACAGTCTAAAAGGACAATCCAAACTTTAGAGGATTTGTTGAGAGCTTGTGTGCTCGATTGGGGTGGTTCATGGGAGAAATACTTTCCCCTCACTAAGTTTTCTTACAATAACAGCAACCAAGCCAGTATCGGGATGCCATCGTATGAATCTTTCTATGGGAGGTCATGTCAGTCACCACTTCACTGGGATGATGTTGGTGAGAGGACCTTGTTGAGGTCAGATGAGCTCCAGGTGTATGCAGATAAAGTTGCTTTGATCAGGCAGAGGCTGAAGAGAGCCCAGGATCAACAGAAGTCATATGCAGATGTGAAGCGGACTGACTTGCAGTTCACCGTGGGAGAGCATGAGTTTTTGAAAATCCGACCCCTCTGAGCTATAGCTAAGAATATAGGAAAGATGAGTCCCCGATACGTGGGTCTGTTTGAGGTTTTGGAACAGATTGGTGAAGTTTCTTATCGTTTAGCCTTACCCCCTCAGTATAGTATGATGCATGATGTTTTCCACGTGTCTAATGGGAAGCGCTATGTGAAGGACCTGAGCCATGTACTGAGCATTGAACCTATTGAGCTCCAAGGGAGACTAACAGATCCCAAGTCACCTGTGATAGTACTGGATACTTAGGTGAACGAACTCAGGAATAAAGAGATAGAGATGGCAAAGGTTCTTTGGAAGCACCATGGAGAGGATGAAGCCACATGGGAGCTGAAGACAGACATGGAAAAGGCATACCCTGAATTGTTTGTTTGATTGGCTGAATTTTGGGGACAAAATTCTTATAAGGAGGGGAGGATGTTACAACCTCAATTTTTGTTTATATGGTTATAATTGCAATTATATCAAAGAAATATACTTATTTTAAATTGCATGATTTATGATAAATCTATGAGTTTCTTTTATAACTTTCCTTGTGCATGGTTTTTTGTGGACCCTTTGGTAATAATGGGTCCAAGATAATAAAAGAGGAAAAAAAGTTAAAGGAGAATAAGAATTGCATACATCATAATGAAAATTGGAATAAAGGTGAAAATATAAGAAATAAATAGAGAAGTGTGGGTTTGATCATAATAGATGGTATTTCGAACTTCACATAGTTTCTTGAGATACAAGGGATCGAAATAAATGAAAATAAGAGAGTAAGAGAGAGGAAGCATGATTAAAATATGCTTCATTAAATAATAAGTTGCACATGAAGGAAAGACTCTTTTACTTTAGAATTATGACCTCAAACTTGGCATGAAAGTAGATTAATTTATTAATGACTTTACCTCAAAATTTGAGATAAAAAGGAGCCATGTTTTGAGAGTTATGAATTTTACAAATATTCTTAAAGTGAGAAGGATATCCTTTATTTCTAAGGGAATTATTTTATTTTCCCGATTTTCTTTTTATGAGGGTAGCATGACAGTCGTGGATCTGAGATCCAATGGTAGAGGTACCATCCCCTAACTTGAGTCTGACTGGGAATCTGAGAATCTAGGAGAAAATTCTTCTCCACTTTCCTCACAAATTAGTGCATCATCAGATCTGAAAGTTGGCCCACTATCTTCGGGAGGCCACAAGGACTCGATCCATACTAGGATTGGGTACCTGCTATCATGGGAATAGGGTTTCCCCAATCTCATGGAACCTGAGACCCAACCCTATATAAGGAGGGGTGTTTTGCAACACCAACAATCACAAAATTGCTTCTCGTGGAATCGAAACGACTAGGCAAGTGCTTTGGCATCTTCAATTGGAAGAATCAACCTATCCTATACCCCTAATGAGAGGCTATTTCTGCCGAAGTAGGGAGGTGTCATCTCGATGCTATGAGAAAGAGGATAGTGCAATTGAAGGATCCTTCAAGTTTGGGAAGATGCGGTAGAGCTCCAGGAGGCCTTAGATCACGTGGAGGAGTAGCAGCAAGCCAAGTCAACAATCCAGTTGACCAACTGCTCATGTGGGGGGATGAACTGAGGTTGAAGATAACTAGGAGGGCTATTACTTCCATGTCCTCGCATTGCTGTTAGGAAGGTTAGCCTTTTCTGGTAATTTCACAGCACATCCTTTTATTATTGAGCGCGTTGCCCGCTGGCTCATTTTTAAATCTAATAATCCACGTGGCCGTTTTCGATTGGTAGAAAAAAGGATTATCTTATAAAATACGTAACTAATTGTGGAAATATTGGATGAAGATGATCTATATATGAAAGTTTATAAAAAATACATGAAGAATCCAATAAAAATAGAATTGTAACCTGATTTTGCTTACAATTTAAAAAGTACACAAAGCTACCACTTTTAAAAATATTAAATGATGGTAAAACCCTATTTTGATATGGAACTCGGATTTAATAGCTCTTTTGGGTTATTTTGAGTAATATTAACCCATTGAGAATAGAAGGAAGAGTTAAATTTGAAAAAGATTATTTTATGCTTGTTTTAGGGTTTTTATGCACAAATTATGTGTAGAAACCCTAATTTAGGAAAATATGGGTTTTAATGGTTTTAATCCAAAAATGTAATTATACAACAGAGATGTTATGATCTCAAACTTCTTTTAAGATTAAAGAACCATTAATGAGGATAATTGGAATAATTAGGGTTTTTGTAAATAAGAAACCTATTTTAGGGTTGTTAGCCTAAAAAGGAAATAAAGTTCGACAAAGAAACCTAAGAAACCCTAATGAATCCTAAAGGGCTTGGAAGCCTTAGAAAGTATCATCATGTCATTAGGAAGGTGTTTTGACATTAGGTAATATATATGTTTCAGGAATTCAGGGTTGTTTGCATTAAGGTGCTTGCTTAGATATCTTGTTGAATTTGGATTCTTTTGCTCAAGAACAATACTGTGGTTATGCTTATGGTAAATCACTTTAGTTTCACAATTATTCCCGAAGTTTTATCGGTTGCTTGGATATATTTGCTTGATTGTCTTTTATTTCATGCAACTATAAAGTGACTATGATTATCACCATAATTATATGTTCATGTCTAGCTCAGATCCTGGTCCTCCTCTGTAGCTCTGATGATGATGAGATAGATGACCTAGTGCATGGTATACCCATGAGGTAGGATCATCAAGTTATCATGAGTCAATTTGTTGGTCTACCCTTGGGTAGAACCATACGACTCCACGACCCTATGTATTGATCTATATGTATGGTAGGATCATGGGGGTCAGTTGAGATCTACCATATGAGAGGTAGTATACATGTCCACTGCAGGGACAGCACAGAGGTTAGTGTATGTAAGGGTTGAGTAGTCATGTTTAAAATGTAAAGTTTGTTTTGTTGAATCATAATTGCTTGCAATATGTTGTTACAATTAAATGAAAGATTTTGTTCCCCCATATACCAGTATAATTTGTTATACTGACTGCCATTTTGTTTTTCGGCGTTTTAGGTTACCAAGAAAATGGATATTACTTTAAAGTGACATTGATGGAATAAAGCTAAATAAAGAATTGGAGGATTGTAGTTAGACAAGTTCTTTCTTGGGTAAAGACTTCAACTTCCTATACTTTGCAAGGTATGAATAGAGAATTTTTATTCCAAGAAATTATAGTTGTAGTAGAATTTATTAATTATTGCTGATTATTTGCAAAACCACTGATCCTATTTTGGGATAATGCCTCTGACCTCTTGGTCTCCCTTAACAGGGGGTTACCGGGAGGAGGGGTCGTTACAGCATCTGTCATTGCTGGCCTCCTGATCTGCAACCACAAACGACGGTTGGCATCATTCTCCTAGTGGCAGCCTATGGCATCCTCACCTCTATGGTAGTCCACATAGACCACTGGGAACTCCCATTATTCTAGATGAACAGACAGGAAGGAGTTGTCCCTTCTAGTCAATGTACTAGCATCGACTTGCTCTCCTAATTGTCTCTCCCTTGTTGTTCCTCCCTTTGACAGGTAGAATTTTCTCGGGTTCTCTTGGTTACCACAATCAGAAAAGACAACAATTGTAAGAGCTTATTGTTGTGTCTAACAAGCCCCCGATAATCCTCTATTTATATAAGAGGCTAGGGTTAAGGTTCCCAGTCTATAGGTAGTCGAAAGGACAAAATTCACGAATTTTCTAGAAACTTTGAGCAGTGAACTAATCAGTTCACACACCCAACCGATAGGTTGGTGCCATGAACCAACTGGTTCATGCAGTTTCCTATTATGAATCACATTGGTATTCAATGCACAATTAATGCAAAAGATGATGTCAGCACTAATCCTTGATTCAATCATATTGACCATTGAATTGGGCAGTTCATTCCATGAACTGGCTGGTTCACTATGTGAACCGATTGTTTCATATCCTAATTCAGCCATTGATCAGTAAATGTTGATTCCAATTGACCTGACACTCCAACCAATCGGTTCAACACTTGAACCGATCAGTTCACAGTCCAATCACTCAATTTTCAACCAATATTGTTTAAATTGAATACCTAAACACATTTAATAATCAAGTTAAACATCATTCATGAATAAACTCCCACTCTAAGTTCATCCTATGTGTGTAACCATATAGGTCCCAACCTACATTGGTAGTGAATGTCCATAAATAATTTATGAAATCACAAACAATGATTGGTATCTAACACGACATCATTGCTACCCAAGTAATTGGAAAGTTGGAGAACAACTTCAACCTACAATCTGTGATTAGTATTACAGTGATCGTATAGTTCCTTTGTCTCTAATATCTAGATTGAACTTGAGGCATGGAATTGTCATCCACTTCAAAATTCAATCCATGTTACTTGAACTAGAGTAGACTATCTGACATATTTGTGAACTCAACATCATATATTGATTCACATGTGCATGTCCATACTTTTCTTGGTATTGCTTATCTAGTGGTGAGGAAATCAAACTCCTATAGGAGTGACAACTCCCATCTACATCATTCCTAGTCATCCCCATGCGTCACAGTGCAGCTGAGCACCACCTTTATGGAAACCCTTATACATGATAATGTTGGATGATGTCAAAGTACATAGAACGACATGTGATGAGTGTAGTGATTTTATGTCTAAGAACAACAATCACCACCATCACTGTGAGAGATGATTCCGGCTACCATTTAATGGTTCCATGCATCACACTCAAGGTGGTCTGTCTAATACACTATTCTCTAACAAGTATCTATGTGTTTGGTTTGATATCATATATCATGCCTAATAAGATTCTTCCATCAACCAACACACACTCTAGTTTTATTTGTTAGTGTTGTATATTAGCCTTCCATAATAACAACTAACTAGGGATAAAATAAGAATGCATATTCTCTTATCATCTGTATGATCTAATTGTTCAGGTCCTCAACCTAAAGACATACTTCATTGAGTAATATCACTCTGTAGACATTTATTATGTTACATCATTATCTCCTAACTGAATAAAACATAATAGATTGGAAGATTATGTCTTTATTATTAATTAAATTGTTTACAAGTCATGCCATTACATTCATCACATGATTGTCTCTCTGGGCATACATACCAACAGACTCCCCTTGCACTTAGAAACAAACATCCATGAACTTAATCCCAAGTGATCTAACATGACCCTCATGCATCTTCTATAAAATTATTTTTGTCAATGGGCCTACCACATTGCTTTCTGTTGGTACTATGCAAATCTTTACATATCATCGCTGTATGATTTCTTATATGAGATGGAATTGCCTCTGTATGTTCTTGGAACACTGATGTGATCTGGGTTGCTTGGCTTGTGTATTAGCTTCATTGTTGTCACCATATAGCTTAATTGCATCACTAATTCTTGGAACCACCCCAAGTTTAGAGATGAACTTCTTGATCCAATTAGCCTCCTTTGTTGCATAAAATACAACAATCTACTCAGCCTCTGTTGTAGAATCTACAACTATCTCATTCTTGGAACTCTTCCAGCTCACATCTCCCTTGTTGAGGCAGAACACAAATCTTGATTGTGATCTATTGTCATCTTTGTTAGTTTGGAAGCTCGCATCGATGTAATCTTTTATCACCAACTCTTCCTCACCATTATAGATAAGGAACTGATGCTTCATTCTTCTCAAGTGCTTAAGGATGTTCTTCGGGGTTGTATAATGAGCTTCACTGGGATCTGGTTGATATGTACTTGTCATTCTTAAAGCATACGAGATATCTGGGCGAGTGCATAACATTGCGTACATGATGGATCCAATTGCACATGCATATGGAATCTTTGTCATGTGTTTACTTTCTTTACAAGAATTGGGACATTGAGCTCTAGAGATAGTAACACCATGACACATGGGTAGGTTGCCTCTATTTTAGTTCTCCGTGTTGAACCTCTTTAGAACTTTGTTAATATATGTGATCTGACTTAGTCTTAGAATCCTTTTGGATCTATCTCAATAAATCTTGATTCAAAAGATGTAAAGTACTTCACCTAAGTCATTCATAGAGAATGTATTACCAAGCTAAGTCTTTATAATTTGTAAAGTATGTATGTCATTCCCCATCAATAGTATGTCATGCACAAACAAGATGATGAATAAAATCATGCTCCCATTAACCTTGTTGTAAACACATGGTTCATCTTTATTTTGACTGAAGCCAAACTCTTTGACTATTTTGTCAAATCAAAGATCTCAGCTCTGAGATGCTTTCTTTAATTTCTATATTGACCTTTGTAGATTACAAACTTTATTTGCATCCTTTGGATCGATAAAATCTCCAGGTTGTTTCATGTACAAATCCTCAAGTAGGTTCCCATTTAGGAATGTGGTTTTAACATTTATCTGCCGAATCTCATAGTCATAATAAGCTACAATGGCAAGCATGATCATGATGGGCTTAACCATGGAAACTAGATTAAAAGGTTTCATCATAGTCAACCTATTGAACTTTTATGAAACTCTTTGCAACCAGTCAACCTTTGTAAGTTTGTACATTACCATCCATGCCAGTCTTCTTCTTGGAGACCCACTTGCATCCTATGGGTTTTAACCCCTTTCAGAGGATCCACCAAGGTCCATATCTTATTGGTGTACATGAATTCCATCTTGGATCTCATGTTTTCAAACCATTTCTCAGATTTTGGTCCCTTAACAGCTTCCAGGTAGGTTGTTGACTTTTCATCAATGACCAACTCATTACCTTCTTGAGTCACATGATAACCAAATCTTTCTATATCAAGTCATCTCCTACTAGATCCGTGAGGTTCTTATGTTACTTGAGGAATTTGAGATTCCACAATAGTTTGTAAATCTCTACATTCCTCTTGTACCTCCTCAGGTTTAATGTTTTCTTGTTGGTCTTGAACTTCTTTGAGTTATATCTTGCTCTCACTAATTTTTTCAGAAATGAATTCCTTTTCTAGCAATGCAGCATCCCTGACAACAAACACTTTGTTGTCAGCTAGGTTATAGAAGTAGCATCCATCAGTTTCCTTAGGATATCTAACAAAATAACATTTATCAAATCTAGGGCTAAGATTTTTAGGAAATTTTTTTTTGACATAAGCTTCACAACCACAAATCCTCATAAAAGACATTTTGGGACGCTTCCCAGTCTATATCTCATATGGTGTCTTTTAAACTGATTTATATGGTACACAATTTAGTGTAAACGTCCGTGATTTCAAGAGCGTATACCCTGAAGGAAGTTGCAAGATAAAAAAAACTCATCATTGATCACACCATATCTAGTAATGTGTTATTCCTTTTCTCTGATACACCATTATGTTGTGGTGTTCCAGATGCAGTCCATTATGATACAATATCTCAGTCTCGTAAAAGGTCCTCAAACTCTTGGGTTAAGTATTATGTACCTTGATCAGAATGAAGTTCCTTAATACTTTTTCCAAGTTAGTTTTGTACTTCATTCATAAAATACTTGAACTTTTCAAGATTTTTTTATTTATGTTTCATTAAGTAAACATAACTATAATTACTGAAATCATTAGTGATGGTAATGAAAATTGATACCCACCTCTAGCATTTGTTATAAAAGGGCCACATACATCAATGTGTATGAGTCCTAATAGATCACTAGCCCTCAAACTATTACCAGAGAATGGATTCTTTGTCATCTTTCCCAACAAACAAGACTCACACGTCTCTATTGATTCAAAATCCAAAGAGTCAAGATATCCATCGTTATGGAGTCTAGATATGTGATTGTCATTGATGGGCCTAAGGAAAAATTACCGAAGATATGTTTGGTTTGAGTTGTTGAGTTTCAACCTTTTGGTACTTATGTTACAAATATTTTTATTAATATCTAATAAATAAAGACCATAAGACATCGGGGGACTTCCATAAAAGATGTTATCTTTTGAAATAGAACACTGACCTTTCTTTACATGAAATTCATATCCATCATTATAAATACAAGATATAGAAATAATTTTTCTATTTATGGGAGGTACAAAATAGCAGTTCTTAATTTCTATTACAAGCACCATGGGAAGAGATAAGTCATATGTTCCAAGTGTAATGTCAACAACTCTTGCTCCATTTGCAACACTTAATTCAACCTCACCTTTTCGTAAAGGCTTACTTCTTTTCAAATTCTGTATATTCAAACATATGTGAGATCCATATCCATTATCTAGTTCCCAATATGAATAAGTAGACATATTTATCTCAATAGAATATATACTTCAAGTGGAGATCACTATCCCCTCCTTCCTCTTCAGTTCCTTCAGATAAGAGGGCAATTTCTCTTCCAGTGTCCAGGCTAGTGACAGTGGTGACAATTGCCTCCCTTGGTAACTCTTCTTTGTGGCTTCAGTGGAGAACAATTGGGCTTCTATCTAACTTTAGACCTCTTCCTAGCTTTTCCTTTGCCCTTGGACTTTCCCTTTCCTCTATTGACAAACTTGGGCTTGACTTTCTTCATTTGCACTTCAACTATTTTCAACATGCCAAGCAATTTTGACAATGACTTGTTAAAATTGTGGATGTTGTAGTTCATGGAAAAGTGGCTATATGACTCTGGCAATGACTGCAAAATTACATCTGTGGACAAATCTTGACCCAAGATACATCCTAGTCTTGTAAGGTTTTCCACATACCCAATAAGTTTGAGTACATGTGGATCTACTGGATATCCTTACACCTTGTTTCACTTGAATAGCGCCTTGGAGACATCATATCTCTCCTGTCTTACCTGATCTTGGTACATGTTCTTACGATGTGTTACCATCTCAATCACATCCATATTCTCATGTTGTGGATGGAACTCATAGTTGATGTAGTACAACATCAGGCATTTGACATCTAAGACATCCTCAGAGTGATTCTTATAAGAATCTTTGTCATCCTTAGGCACACTGGGAGTAGGTTTATCTAGCTCTGGTATTTCTAGGACATAGAGTTTGCACTCTTGTGTGAGAACAATTCTCAAAGTCCTGAACCAATCATGGAAATTATTCCCATTCAGCTTGCCCTTCTAAAGGGCCGATTGCAAAGAAAATGTATTATTTGTCTTCATTTGATTCTACAACATAAAATAGTAATTTGTCAAAAAAAATTATTTGATTTCATTAAACAAAATTTTATGATGTTTATATAGGATTTTAATTAACAATTACTCCCACTATTTTGTTCAAATTGATAACCTTCATGTATCAATTTGGAAGATTGTGGTGTACAACCTTCTAGTGAGCCAAGATCCATAATTCATCAAATCATGAGTCGACTTTAGCTGATCGCCCACAACTTGACTATTTAGGTAGGCAACGTTTGCCAATTGTGTCTAAATACAACTTGTGGATAGTTGGTGTGCCCAACACATTGTCACAATCCATCTTCATACCTCTAGGCACTTAATCTCATTAAGACCACCTAGTTAAGTCTGACATGAAAGACAACATGATAGAATATACACCCCTCTTTGGTAGATCTACATATCTACCATCACGATTCCACAAGATGGATAATGTATCACACTTTGGCATAACCTACACTTATCAATCAAGTTTTTTATGTGTGTTTCTTATGGAAAGCATCTAAGATTTAATATTATATTTGAGGTATTTTATATAAATACATATACATATCCAATCACCACATATTTATAGTACATATCATATACATGCTATAATAAACACAAGCAATGATTCAACCCTTGAACCAGAATGTTGGCGTCATGGTTAGTTTGTTGGTTGCCAGAACTGGTCATTTTCCCTCCAGTCTTAGCAATGTCTGGACTCCTCAAGCTGGTCAGTTAAGCCACTAGCCAGTCGATTGTCTCCTATCATTGCCTCATCGATACTCCATCCAATCATTTCAACTCTTGAATCAGTTGGTTTGTCTGATGAGTTGGTCAGCTTACTCAGTGCAGAATGCCTTATTTTCCATAAAAAGAATTAAAAGGTATCTAATATTACATTCTAAATGTCAAACCTCAAGTTACATTCAAGGGGAGCATTTTTTTTAGAGAAAAATGGATCAAGTTCATTACTTGTAAGCCATATGTCATATACATAGTAAGGAAAGAACCGCATCAAAGTACATCATCAAGAACCCACCTACAGTATTATAGAAACTCATATTGGAATGTGAATAAGGAAATTCTGCATTGATCCCTCTTCTGTGATGCTATTCAAACCAGCTTTTCATGAATGATTCCTTCAACTTGAGTTCATATCTGCATCTAGAAGGTAGTTCAAGAATTGTATTCTGACCCTATTTTTTCTCTACATGTGAAGCCATTCAGCAGGTCAACAAACCCAATCTGAGTCAAAATTCCAGCTCTAGTCAAGACTAAAAGCACCGACACTCTCATGTAGGAGAGATAGACATGACCAACATTGATGAGAACAAAGACTAATAATGCTGAGAACTAGCAAGTAACCCAATGAAAACACCCTATTACTAAAATGGAAAAATAAAGGAAAAAGACTGGGAAAAGGAAGCTTGAAGCCGCTAAAATCTGGAAGCAGGAGGAGGAGGAGTCGAGGGGAGCATAGGGAGGAAAGAATTAATATTTTTACATATGGAAAAGAAGAGAGAGGCTTGATATACAAACTGAGTTATAAAAGAAAATAACAATCATCCACCAGGCACAAAGGGCATAGGGGTATAAGCCATAACCATGCTACTAATCACCAACAAAATGATTTTAACGTGACACATATAAATTGCATACATGTGTCTATATATATATATATATATATATATATATATAGTGAGAGAGAGATCATTTGTGGTGTTTAATCAAATATGCATATTATCCAGATTAATTATTCACATCGTATGTAATAAATAAGTGATAAAGAAAAAATCTGATCATATCAATTAAATACCAAAACATATTAAATGAATGTGGCTCTAATACCATTGTAAGGAAATATGGCATCAGGTAAGGCGACATAAATAAAAAAATTTACTTGCCATATTCCCTAACTACAATAGATCACGTAAAAAACTATAAGATGGTAATGATGATTCTAATGTTGTATTTGGTCGTGGAGCAAGTCTAGCTATGATCTCCTTGATGTAGCATGCAACTTTATTCAAGTTGGACCTGAACGTCTATCATTGTTGGTCTCATGGTCAGACACAACAAATGGTAGTTCTAGTTTTCCTCCTAGTGGCAAGATACAACCTCCTTGCCTGTAGAGCAGTCCATGTGAACCACTAGAAGCTCTTGTAATTCTAGATGAACAGATTGGAAGCATTCGTCCCTTCTAGTCAACGTACTAGCGTCGACTTACTCTCCAAATTATCTCTCCCTTGTTGTTCCTACCTTTGATGGGTAGAACTTAGTTGCGTTCACTTGGTTACCACAACTAGAGAAGACAATAATTGTCAGAGCTTATTGTTGTATCTGGGAAGCCCCCAGTAACCCTCTATTTATAGGAGAAGCTAGGGTCAAGGTTCTCAATCTATGCGAGATTCGAAAGGACATAATTTACAAATTTTGTGGAAACTTCAAGCTTCAAATCGGTCGGTTCATACACCCAACCAGTCAGTTCACGTAGTTTTCTATTTTGAATCACACTGGTATTCACTGCATGATTATTGCAAAACATGACGTCAGGACTAATCCTTGATCCAATCAAATAATCCATTGATCTAGGTGGTTCATTCCATGAACTAGCCGGTTGGGACTAACCGGTCATTTTACACCCTGGTTCAGCCATTGATCAGACAATGTTGATTGACCTGACACTCCAACTGATAGGTCCAACACTTGAAATGGTTGGTTCAGAGTCCAGTATGTCAATTTTCAACTCGTACTGTTTAAATTAAATACCTAAAAAAATTTAGTAATCAGTTAAACATCATTTATCAATAAACTCCTATTCCAAGTGCAACCTATGTGTGTGACCATATAGGTCCCGAGTTACATTGGTAGTGAATGTCCATAACAAATTTATGCCATCACAAGAAATGACTGGTATCTAGAAAGACATCATTGATACCCAAGTAATTGGAAAGTTGGAGAACAAATTCAACCTACAATGCATGGTTGTTGTTACAATGATCGTATAGTTCCTTTTTCTCTTATATCCATATTGAACTCAAGGTATGGAATTGTCATCCTCTTCAATGTTCAATCCATGTTCCTTGAACTAGAGTAGAATGTCTGAGATATATGTGAATTCAACATCATATATTGATTCACATGTGCATGCCCATGCTTTTCTCGATCTCACTTATCAAGTGGGCATGATATCAAACTCCTGCAGGAGAGATAAATCCCATTTACATCACTTGTAGTCATCCCCATGTGTCACATTGCACCTGAGAACCACCTTTATGTCAACCCTTGTTCATGATCATGTTGGATGATGTCAAAGTACATTGAACAACATGTGATGAGTGTAGTGATTTCAAGTCTAAGAACCACAATCACCACCATCACTTTGAGAGATGGTTTTGACTACCATTGAATGGTTCCATGCATCACTCTCAAGGTGTGTCTTTCTGATACACTATTCTCTAACAAGTATCTATGTGTTTTGTTTGATGTCATATGTCATGACTAGTGAGATTCTGCCATCAACCAACACACACTCTATCCTTATGTGTTATTGTTGTCTATTAGCCTTCATAGCCAACTAGGTATATAACAAGAATGTATATTTTCTTAGCATCCATATGATCTCATTGTCCAGGTCCTCAACCCAAAGACATGCGTCATTGAGTAATATCATTCTTTAGAAATTTATTACGTTACATCATTATCTCATAGAGGAATAAAATAGAATCGATTAGAAGATTGCCTTTATTTTTAATCAAATCATTTATAAGTTATAACATTACAATCATCACATGATTGGCTCATTCGACATACATACCAACAAACTCCCACTTTCACTTAGAATCAATCACCCATGAACTTAATCCCAAGTGATCTAACATGACCCTCATGCTTCTATTGTGAAAGTTCTTTTATCAATGGGTTAGCCACATTGCTTATAGTTGATACTCCACAAATCTTTACATCTCCTCTCTATATAATTTCTTGCATGAGATGGAATCATATTTATATGTGCTTGGAGGACTGATACAATCTGGGTTCCTTGGCTTGTGCAATAGCTCCATTGTTGTCACAATATAGCTCAATTGCATCGCTAATGATTAGAACCACCCCAAGTTTAGAGATGAACTTTTTGATTGAAACAACCTTCTTTGCTACATTGGATGCAAAAATATACTCAGCCTCAATTGTAGAATATACAACTATCTCTTGCTTAGAACTCTTCCAGCTCACAACTCCATTTTTGAGGTAGAACACAAATCTTGATTGTTATATGTAGTCATCTTTGTTAGTTTGGAAGCTCGCATCAGTGTAGCCTTTTATCACCAACTCTTCCTCACCACCATAGAAAAGAAACCAATCCTTAGTTTTTCTCAAGTGCATAAGGATGTTCTTCAAAGCTCTCCAGTGAGGTTCACTGGGCTCTGAATAATATTTTCTCATCATGATCAAGGCATACAAGATATTCCAGTGAGTGCATAACATTGGGTACATGATGGATACAATCAAAGATGCATATGGAATTTTTGTCATGCATTTCCTTTCTTCCCAACAATTGGGACATTGAGATCTAGAGATAGTAACACCATGACACATAGGAAGGTTCTTCGCTTTGAGTTATCCATGTTAAACCTCTTCAACACTTTATTAATGTATGTGCTCTGACTCAGTCCAAGAATCCTTCTAGATTTATCTTTATAGATCTTGATTCCTCAGATGTAGGAATCTTAAGCTTTGCCTAATTTCTTCATAGAGAATGTATTTCCAAGCCAAGTCTTTACCATCCACAAATTTGGTATGTCATTCTTCATCAATAGTATGTCATCCACATACAATATGAGGAATGCAATCATGCTCCAACTAACCTTCTTTTAAACACATGGTTCATCTTCATTTGACTGAAGTCGAACTCTTTGACGGTTTTCTCAAATTAAATTATTCAGCTCTGAGATGATTGCTTCAATCCATAGATTGACCTTTGTATCTTAAAAACTTTATTTGTATCCTTTGGATTTATAAAACCTTCAGGTAGTGTCATGTACACATCCTCAAGTAGATTCCTGTGAAGTAATGTCATTTTAATACTCATCTGGAAAATCTCATAGTCATAATAAGCTGCAACGGCAAGCATGATCCTGATGGACTTAAGAATGGCAACTGGAGAAAAGGTTTCATGATAGTTAACCCCTTGAATTTGTCTAAAACCCTTAGCAACCAATAGACCTTTGTAAGTTTTTACATTACCATACATGTCAGTCTTCTTCTTGAAAACCCACTTGCACCCTATGGGACTTACCCCTTTAATTGGATCCACCAAGGTCCATACCTTGTCAGTGTATATGGATTCCATCTCAGATCTTATGGATTTAAAACCATTTCTCATATTTTGGTCCCTTAACAACTTCTAGGTAGTTTGTTGGCTCATCATCAATGACCAATTCATTGCCTTCTTGAGTCACAAGATAACCAAATCTTTTTGGCTAAAGTTGTCTCCTACTAGATCTGTGAGGCTCATGTGTTACTTGAGGAATTTGAGATTCCACAATGGTTTCTAACTCTCTACATTCCTCTTGTACCTTCCAGGTTCTATGTTTTCTTTTTGGTCTCAAACTTCTTCGAGTTCTATCTTACTCCCACTGATTCCTTTGGAAATGAATTTCTTCTCTAGGAATGCAACATCTTTGGCAACAAACACTTTATTGTCTGTTGGGTTATACAAGTAGTATCCCTTGGTTTCCCTGGGATATCCAAATTAATAAAATTTATTAGAACTAGGAGCAAGCTTTTTAGGAAAGATTTTCTTGACATAAGCTTCACAACCCCAAATCCTTATAAAAGACATTTTGGGATGCTTCCTAGTCCATATCTCATATGGTGTCTTTTGAACCAATTTAGATGGTACACAACTTAGTCTAAACATTGTGGTTTCAAGAGCATAACCCTAGAAGGGATTTGGAAGATCGACAAAACTCATGGATCACATAATATCAAGTAATGTGTAATTTCTTATTTTTGATACACCATTATGTTGTGGTGTTCAAGGTGGAGTCCATTGTGATACAATACCATGGTCTAACAAAAGTTCATCAAACTCTTGTCTTAAGTATTCTCCACCGCAATCAAAATGAAGTACCTTAATACTTTTTCCATGTTGATGATGTAATTCATTCATTAAATCCTTAAACGTTTCAAGAGTTTTTTATTTATATTTCATCAAATAAACATAACCATACCTACTGAAATCATTAGTGAAGGTTAGGAGTGTTTATACACACCACTAGCATTTGATCTAAAAGACCCACATCCATCAGTATGTATGAGTCCTAATAGATCACTAGCCCTCTCACTATTACCTGTTAATGGAGTCTTTGTCATCTTTCCCAACAAACAAGACTCACATGTCTCTATTGATTCAAAATTAAAAGAGTCTAGATATCCATCTACATGAAGTCTAGAGATGTGATTCTCATTGATGTTCCCAAGGCAACGATGTCAAAGATATGTTTGGTTTGATTTGTTGAATTGATGTGGGTCGTTGTACATGCAACAATCACTAGGAAAAGTCCTAGAGTTTAACCTTCTAAACTGGTTGTCAACATGTTGCGAACAACAAGTCAACTTAGTAAAGATAGGTATCGATCCAAGGGAATACATAAAAGAAAAGTTGAGATCCAAATCCGATCGCAAGAACAAGAATTAAATTCCAATTTGAGAGAGTTGTTAATACTAATAAAAAAAATAAAATTGCTGAAATAAAGTTTAACTAATCAAGAAATAAAGATCTGAGGGTCCAGAGGATCACCACCAAAACCACGTTCCAATTCAACTAATCAAATTCTAAACTCCAAAGATCAAATCTGGACCTTATGGTTGCATGTCCTAATGGATAAACTCGCAAGGGGGGAGGCTGCCCTCAAAAGAGGGGGAAAAAAGAGAGGGAGACCACTTTTTGAATTTTCAGGATCTGGTCAAATAGAAAGGTGTATGTCTTTAATTATCATGACCATGTAACTCACTATAATACAGATTCTTGCAGTAGCGATATAAAACATATTTCTCTCCCATAAAAAGCATCAAAGTGGTCTAAATAATAGCATTTTCATTTAAGAAATCAAATTCCCTTTCCAATGAATACATGTATACTCAATTTGGAGTTTGAACAAAAACGTTATATCACTTTTGGTGATGGGTATAAATGAATTCCAGGACTGCTGCAAATTGTGTTATTTTCCTACAAAACCCAAGAAAATATAATTAAAACTCCAATTAAAGAGAAAAATATAAAATAACACAATTAATTATGAAACTAAGAGAATAAATAACAAAACAATCCTAAACAAATATCAAAAATACGTAAATAAAAGATATAAATACACAATTTTCAAAATACCCTGGTCTTGAATCCTTGTTTGGCCTCAAACAAATAAAATCACAAATTATTCCAATTTATACTAACAACATGTACTGAAAGTATCTCTCCTCGCGCCCGCAACCTAGCGCTCTGGCGACTAGGGTTACGGCGTGTGGGAGTCCCTCTACCCCTAACGGGTTACCTTCTCTTGCAGGTCCAAGGACAGGGCGAGCTTCCTGGTACTCTCCCCATGATGGCAGAGGAACTGGCAGAGAGATACATGAGACTACAGCTAACGACGGAGGAGGAAGAGCCGATCGAAATCAGGGAAGAACAAAATGATGAGGAGGCAGAGCATCTGGGACTGGTGCTGGCCGCGCGCTTCCTGGCGGATAGAGCGCCCAACTTTTAGGCGATGAGACACACTCTCACACAGGCTTGGGGGCTCTCGTAGAAGGTGGTGTTCAAACAATTGGAGGGGGACGTCTTCATCATTCAATTCTTCAATTGGAGAGACAAACAGAAGGTGATAGATGGGGCGCCGTGGAATTTCGACAACAAGTTGCTGATATTCAAGGAGGTTGAGATGGAAGAATAGCCAGGGGAGATTATCATCAAGCACACCCCCTTCTGGGCTCGGATCTATGGGCTTCCACTAGGGTTTCGGTCAAACTAGGCTATTAGGAAGATTGCAAGCAGACTGGGCGATGTCCTTGATCTGGACGTCGACGAGCTCGGGTGGGAAACATCGGCGAGAGTACGGATAAACCTGGACATCACGAAACCCTTGAAGAGAGTCCTGCGCATATCAGGGAATTAGAACAACATCATTACCCTGGATGTGAAATACGAACGGCTAATGAACTTCTGCCACACCTGCGGGCAGCTAGGGCACGTCGAGCGGGACTGCAACGACCGAACTGAAGGTGAACAAGGAAACCAACAATGGGGGCCTTGGTTAAAAGCATCCCCGTGGAAACCAAGGACGACGCTGCATGAAGAGCTACATGGCCATACCCGGATCACGAAGAGGATAGTCTTCAAGAGCAGGCCGACGCAAGAGGGGTCGTCTACCAAGGGGTCGACCGGCGGAAGTGGGACACAGAACAGTCAGGTCGATGGAGCCGGAGACGGCGCACCACCGATCAAGGAGGGGCACGACGAAGGTAGCAGAGAACGTGACCACCCACAACAGCACCAAGAGGACAGTGCAGAATCCAACTACAACCTTAACGCACTATTTCCAGAAAGGTAGGAAATAACAAGGCCGGACGGACGCAAGGACAAAGGAGGAATGGCGGAAATAGGGCATACGGAGAGACGGAAGATATCCTTTGGGAGGGACGAGCTGATGGAGGTGCGGCAGTGGGCAGTGTCCAGCCTGGTCGTCGAGGCAGATTACAGAAGAACCAATACAGAGGGCATGACTGAAACAGCCATAAAAGAGAAAGAAACCAGGAAAGCATCGGAGGCCATACCCATGCAACAGGAAACAAGCAACACACCCATACAACGAATGGCGCAAAGTCATATCAAGACGAGGGCACAAAAGAAGATGGAGAATAGGAAGAAGATAGGGAAGAAAGGAAAGGGAGACCCAAAGAAAAAAAAGGAGCCACCGTGGGTATACAAGATGAGCAGGGCACAACGTCTTGGGATACTAGAAAATGAAGTTATTTGGGACACTGTGTCGGGAAAGAGAGGAAGGCAATCCGAGTACTGCGATATGGAGCTAGATATGGTCAGCCCCACGGAAGACATAACCAAGAAAGCGAGGAGCAGTGAACCAACAAAACACTTTGAAGGGACCCTAGATGTTCAAGTAGCGGAGATTGGCAAAGACCAGCTCCGTGAACAGCTATGAAAATAATGAGCTGGAATTGTCAGGGATTGGGCAACCCTGACACGGTGAACGCCCTCCGATCGTGGTGTTGGAGGGAGAGCTCGAACCTTGTATTCTTAATGGAGACACTCATAACCAGTGCAGATTTAGAAACAGTGAAAAGAAAATGTGGCTTCACACAAGGTATTTGTATTGACAGAGTGGGCAGAGCAGGTGGTATTGGCTTGTGGTGGAAGGACGTTGATCTTAACATCATATCTTATTCGCAGCATCACTGCAGTTGTGAGATTGAAGATGGAACAGGGGCCGAAAAATGGAGAGTCGTGGGAATTTATGGGTGGGCGGACCAGCAGATGAAGCATAATACTTGGGACTTGATACATGAATTAATAAATACATCTGATCTACCTACTGTGTTCTTCGGTGACTTCAATGAAATTGTATCAAACACAAAAAAATTGGGTGGCCCACCAAAACCCTTTCGCTACATGCAGGATTTCCGAGACGTGATAGATGACTGCGATCTGATGGACCTGGGATACAGTGGAAGTATTTTTACGTTGCAAAGGGGAACAACACCTGAAACGCTTGTTCGGGAGAGACTGGACAGAGCCTTGGCATGTCCCAACTGGGCGGCGATATTTCCACAGGAAAGAGTCATCCATCTTCCTGTTGTTGAATCTGATCATTCACCGGTTATTATCAACACGGAGCACAGAAGAAGGAAACAAAGAAAAAGAAGGAAAATTTCTTTTTCGAGCCCATGTGGATGGAGGACGAGATGTGTGAACAAATTATCAAGGAATCATGGGATGGTGGACTATCTATTGATCTGCATGGAAAGATGGAAATGTGCAACATAAAATTAAAATCCTAGGCAAATGAAAAGTTTGGGAAAATGAAGAGCAGAATTAAAGAGTTAGAAGGACAGCTGGGGGAAGCTCAACTTCTACCACCAGATAGAATCAACCTTGATAGGTGCTCTCGCATGGCAGCAGAACTACAAGAGTGGCACAGGCGTGATGAAAAGTATTGTCATGCAAGGGCGAGAGTGAATGAAATGAAAGCGGGTGACAGAAACACAACGTATTTCCATCAGAAAGCATCCCAAAGAAAGAAAAGAAACAAGATAGAAGGGCTCCATGATGCTGAGGGACAATGGAAGACGAAGGAAGAAGACATTGAAAAAATCATCACCACATTTTTCCAGGGGTTGTTCACGACATCTAACCCGACGGTTGGGAGGAAGCAACAAAAGGGATAGAGAGGAAAATTGGAAGAGCATATAATGAAGATCTAGAAAGGGATATCACCACGGAAGAAATTCAAGCAGCGCTGAAAAGTATGCATACTAACAAAGCACCCGGGCCTGATGGAATGAAGGCCATGTTCTTTCAAAAATACTGGCACATAGTGGGCAGCGACGTGGCAAACTACATAAAGGGATGGTGGAAATCCGAAGGTAGTATAGCTGATGTGAATTCTACTCTGGTGGTACTCATTCCCAAAGTGAAGACACCAAAGGAGATTGGGGAGTTCAGGCCCATTAGTCTGTGTAATGTCATTTATAAAATTGCAGCAAAAGTCCTAGCCAACTGCTTACGTCCTTTGATGGATAAAATCATTTCTGAACAACAAAGTGCTTTTATACCGAGAAGGCTTATCACAGACAATGTGCTTGTTGCCTACGAGCTTTTCCACACTATGAAAGGCGAGAAGAGGAAAAAGAAGGGTCATATAGCACTGAAGCTAGACATGTCAAAAGCATACGACAGAGTAGAATGGGGATTCGTGAATTTCATACAGGAGAAGTTAGGTTTCGGAGAGCTCTGGAGGAGGAAAGTCATGAACTGTATGTCGACAGTGTCTCATTCCTTTGCTATCAATGGGGAACATACCAGGAAAACTCAACCTTCCAGAGGACTGCGCCAGGGTGACCCTCTCTCCCCTTACCTTTTTATTTTATGTGCTGAAGCTTTTTCTTCCTCGTTAAATGTGGCTTCACAACAGAATGACATTCATGGAGTACGAGCCAGCCGATATGGGCCTCATATTTCTCACCTTTTCTTTGCAGATGACTCCATCCTTTTTGCGAGGGTGACCAAAGAAGAATTCCTAAAATTAGCTGTGATCATCAGCCGGTACGAACAGGCATCCAGACAAAAAATCAATCTATCTAAAACTGAGGTGGCCTCCAGCAAAGGAGTAAGCAGAGAGAGGAAGGACGAGATATGTCAAGTGCTTCAAGTCAAAGAGGTGGAGAGGCACGGGAAATACTTAGGCCTACCAACAGCGGTGGGAAGATCCAAAAACCAAGCCTTCTCATACATTCAGGAAAGGGTATGGAACAAACTTCAAGGTTGGAAGTAAAAGCTGCTATCCAAAGCGGGAAAGGAGGTTTTAATTAAGGTAGTGGCCCAAGCGATTCCATCATATATGTTGAGCATTTTCCAGTTACCAGCGTATCTTCTTGACGACATCAATAGTTCCATTGCTAGATTCTGGTGGGGAGCCAAAGATAGTGAACGAAAAATAGCTTGGGTCAGCTGGGAGAAACTCTGCACACCAAAAAACCAAGGAGGCATGGGCTTTCGAGACATTAGTGCATTCAATCAAGCTCTTCTTGCCAAACAAGTATGGCGCCTATTTCACAGGAGTGAGACATTGGCCTACAAAGTCCTAAAGGCCAAGTACTTCCCATCATGCAACGTCCTCGAGGCCAGAAGGGGTCACAATCCAAGTTTTATGTGGAGGAGTATATGGAATTCCAAGAGCATAATTCTAGAAGGCATGCAATGGAGAGTGGGAGACGGCAAAGACATAAATATATGGACGGATAGCTGGATACCCAATCTAAATGGCAGCATAGAAGGTAGGATGGGCATATCATCACCGACAGTACAAAAGGTCCACCAACTAATTGATCAAGAAACAAGGCAGTGGAACCGAGGGCTGATTAGTGAGCTACTAACACAAGACATGGCTGCTATGGTGTTAGCAATTCTGCTAGGAGTCTCAACGAGGGCGGATGGAATATTTTGGAAACCAAGCAAGAGTGGGGAATACACGGTGAGATCAGCATATTGGTTGGCAACTCAACAACCGCACAACAATGAGAAACCGGCCAACCATGTGGAAAAGGAGGTGTGGCGGGCGATTTGGAAGACGGGCCTAAACCCAAAAGCGGCTCACTTTCTATGGCGCTACGTCGTCGGCTCATTGGCCACTGTCGAAGGGCTATTTGATAGATACTGCCATTAAGATGGAATCTGTAATATCTGCGGGAAGTAAAAGGAAGAGATAGGTCACATGCTTTTCAAGTGCGACCAGGCATGGGAGCTTTGGAAGGAATACCCGATGGAAATGCAACGACGTATAGATGAGATGGGCACAAAATCAGTTAAGGCAGCTATCATGGCTGCGGTATGGCCGGTTCAAGGAAAGACAGATGATGATATGGTTGCAGCTCTTTGGGCTATATGGAGTAGAAGAAACGACATAACCTTTGGGAACAAGGTGCGCCAACCACTACTTATGAAGAATTCCTTGCTGCCGCTAGTTATAACACAACCGACGACGTGCAGCGGGCTGTTCTGCCCACCATCGGCGGCAGCATGCGTGCGCTGGTGCAGGCCGCCGGAGGGAGTTGTGAAGCTGAACTGTGATGCTGCGGTGAACATGCAAGGAGCAGACGGCCTCGGGATGGTTTGAAGGACAGCGGATGGAGAAGCAACAAGAATAGAAGGAAAGAAACAGCCGACACTCAAGGACCCGAAATGCGTTGAATCACTGGCCATTAGAGAAGGACTCCTCATTTCCAAAGACATGAATCTCACTCATGTAATGCTGGAATCAGACGCTGAAGCAGTGATCAAGCTTATTGAGACGGGGACTAGAAGAGCAGATCTCCTGGGATCCATTCTTGAGGACATAGCTCATCTTAGAAATTTCTTTAATAGTATTTCTTTTGTTTCCTGTCGTAGACTGGCTAATGGGTTGGCTCATCAGTTAGCCCGGATGGCCTCTAGTAGTAGTTTTTCTTGCAATAGTAGTAGCTCGTTTCCTCCTGTTGTAATGAATTGCATTAAAGCAGATTTGCATATCTAATACATAAGATCGTTTAACCTTAAAAAAACTAACAACATGTCTATCCTCACCCTTGTAGAATCACTTTATTCCTTACCTCCAAATTTGGCCAAGCAACTCAATCTCCTAAAACCACAAAACACAAAATTATGTATTCCCTATTAGAAACAAATATCATATCTTGTTTCTAAATAAAGATTTTGTAGAAAAACATGCTTCATCTTACTTTTTCTTTGACACTCTCATTTTATTATTTTTTTATATGAGTTGTTGCACAAGAACAAGATGAAATTGGGGGTGTGAAAATAAAGAAGGAAGTGATGATTTTTTTTTATCCCTCCTCTAATCAACTTGGGATTTAAATTTGTGGAGTTGTGGCTACATTTGTCACAATTTTTTCATGTGCACTTTTGACATCTTTTGATGGTATGTCCCTCTGTAAGGTATGGAATTTTTGATATGGGAAGCATGTCACCCCAGACTTGATTTTTGTCCAGTGGTGATTCTTTGATTCTCTTTTTTAGAAAGAAAATAAGGGGGAAACAAAAGGTGTCCTTATGCATATAACTTCACACATTTATTTTCTATTTTTTTCTTTTTCTTTTTTAAAGTGTCATTACATAAAAAAAGAACATTCATGTCAATCACATTATATAAGATTTAACAAGTTAATCCACAGTTTGAAAATAGAGAAAATTTGTGTTTGGTTTTGATTAATTCCATACGACTTGCCACCTTTTCCAAGGAGTGATGCTATTGTGGGGTCCTAGGTGACATGGTGGTTTCATACATGGCAATTTGTAACAATTTTTGCAAAAGATTTACTAAATTTAAAGAGGTGTAATGATAAATATCTATTCATATTGGCCGACTAGACAAAGGCCATTTTGCAACAAAAGAAATAAAAATATGGCCGACTAAATAATGGACATGAAAAAATAACTATATGCAAAACAAATAAAAAGGTAGAATTAATGTAAGAAAAAAAAAGATAAGAGGGGAGGAATAGAAACATACCACCCACCTCCACCCTGAACTTTGATTTTTGCTCATCCCGAGCAAAACCCAAACCTGAGATGTAGGGAAGAAAATTGTTAGGTTCACCATGAGGTCATGGTAGCTCAAAAAATGTCCAGCTGAAGGGGATGTGTATGAGGGCTGGGACCTTCATTAGAGGAGCTTCATATTGTATCAGATGATAGGATAGTCGTGGAAGCTCAATGGGATGTTCATATTTTGTTTCACCTCACATTCCCTCCAATAAGATCCACAAATCTTCCTTTGATAGCAAGGGAAGTGTTGAATTGTTTTGTCAAAGGGGGTTGGATGCTCATTATTCAAAATAGACTAAAAAAAGGAATTTGGTCTCTGATATCAATTGGGTTTATGTTAAGGATAGGAGGAGTTGTTGGATCTTTATATGACTCTCTTGCTTTGACATTTCATGTTCACGTAATTGAGTCTCAAAAGGAAATGTAGGGATACCAACATCCTCATCACATGAAAAATATGGCTCCATGGGTTTGTGTTATTTCTTCAGGATCTGACATATATGTCACAAAAATTGGATCGTTGTTGTCATCATGAGGAAGAACCATCTTGTGTTGCTCAAGCTCTATAGGGGGAGTTTGTGATTGATCCTCTAGTAATGTAGCTAACATGGCTTGACTGAATTCAAGTTTTGCTTGTGCTGCCATCTTTTCTAAGGCCTTAAGTCTCTCTTCCAATTTAGGATTAAATTATGTTTCACCATAGGATTTATACATCTCAAAATTTTGGCCATCCTCGCCATACTCCCTATAGTGTCTTTGCCCATAGTACCCCTCATATTGTTTTGGGTGGCATGCTCCTCATAATAATCTCCAAAAGATGATGGATTGTAATTTCCATTGTGTCCATTGTGGTAGGGAGATTCACTATTACAAGGTGTCACCAAATCATGAGGAAACATATATGAACAAACTATATTTTGGGTTTGGGCTTCTAGTAGGGAGGTTAAGAAGGCTTGGCTGGATTCTAGTTTTGTTTCTCCTTCTACTGCTATCTTCTCTAGGACCATAAGTCTCTCTTCTTGTTGAGGATTACTTTGGGTTTCATAAACATGTTCATAACCCCCAAGTTTTTTTTGGTTACACCCCACATAATTTTTTTGATCATATCCCCAATTAGAATATCGATAGCAAGGTTCCCCATAATGGTTCTAAAAAAATGTGGATTCACATTGTATCCACTAGGATGAAAGGGCTCATAATTAAAAGGGGTGCTATCATAAGCATGGGGTAGATTTTGGCAGGAAAGAGATGCATGGTGGTAAAGACCACAATAATAACATTGCAGGAGATATTGGAATGCCCACTCCATTTGAAAAGAAAAGT